>PVJA010002495.1:0-106385 GCA_004027025.1 Myocastor coypus
AAAAAAAAAAAAAAAAGAAAGAAAAATATAGTGTTCTTTTATGATTTCTTTCTGATTCAACTTTGCCAACTTTTTATTACTTTAATAATAATAATGTGACAGTTTCAAAACACATTAGTAGTACATTCCCAATAATTGATACAGTGCATGTTATTGTCCTTCTAGTAGTTATTCAGAGCACAGGATGCAGACATAATAATTGTTCTAAACTTTATTGGTACAAAAATTTCTTCTCATTGAACTAAGAGGAAGTAGTAGTATACATAGTCATTCCATAATCACAGTGGGTTATTGGCAGAACTGACCGTGTTGGAAGCTATTGATATAAGCCTTTTACAGCTCAGCATACTAATCTACTTTTAGCTTTATGCCTTGTGGTTAAACTTTTCTGCTGGGTGGTTAAGGAAAAGGTAAAGCAAGACCTGTATAACAAAACATGTAACTTCTACATCTCCCAAGGTCAGTCAAATCCCCTCAGGATTTACCTTGAAACCATATACAGTGCTTTGTAGAACTGTTGTCAGTGTCAGTCATCTGGATGAGTCATGGCCATTGCTTGACCAGTTTGCTCTCTTTGAAAGCCTGAGAGAATGTTTTCTCTCTAGGTGACTCTCCTTAGGCACAGTACACATCATCAATCCCTTTTCTCTGTGGCCCCATAATTAACCTGAAATCTGGACATTAGTAATAACTTTCCCATTCCAGTCATGTTTTCTCTAGTTTACCCTTTAGTTTCCAGCCTTCCTATCATTCCTTTGCCAGGCAGGTCATGCAGGCTCTCCATATTAAAAGCATTTCATAAACTGTAGACCCTCTTTTGTTGTCAAGTCACTTAATTCTTTTTACTTAAACCAGAGTGTTTCTGCTTTAGGGTTTGTTTTTGCAATCTAGAATGCTGCTGGATGTCTATTATTCAGTCTTGTGACCCAGCAAAAGAGATTAGCTTAATTCTAATGAAGAAGTTCATCTTCTGTTCTTTATTTCACACCATTCTCCATAGTATGTTTATTTATATGTACTTACCTTATTTTTTACATGTATTTATCTTTGAGACCATGAGCTTTCTTTAGGTGAGTTTTATCTCAGAAAGTTGTGTGAGTTCTAGATGTAAGGGTTGAAGGGGAATGAAATTCCCAAAATAAACTTTTTTTCTAGCAATCACCTGAGTTTCTACCACACTGAGATTACATTAGATTAATTTCTGAGTATGAGGTTCTTCCAGACCAAGTGGAAAATATGAAATTAAATGTCAAATGTGTAGTTGTAAAGGAAGAACTTCCTTTGTCTGTGGGTGAATTTTTCCTCATTGGCCCTTTTACTGAGGATGTTAGACCTTCAGTATTTCCAGCCTTCTGTAAAAATTCTGATTCTCTGTGGAGAAAACCTAAAGACTTGTCTTTTCTCTTTTATCCACTAGAACACAAATCTCATCATTACATGCCTCTAAGGCAGCCATCAGGCCTCTTCTAGCTTATTATTGTACCCATGTCTGTTTTGAGCTGTTGGCTTTAATTTTTTTCCCCCTCACTGGCTTTAAAGTTCAGTTATGCCTTTATATATAGAGTTTCTGTAGTTATTGTTTGCTATTTCATTAACACTTTAAAAGGGTGTTAAATATCGCTACAACACTGTAATATGGCAACTTTTGTATGATTTGTTCATATGTTTTACACATTTATTTTTTCTGAACCTTTTTCATGCTGTAGCATATATATTCATTAGTATTGTCCAGTTAAATGAAAGCCATTGTGAGCACTGCAGTTACACTAATATTGTACTGTTATATGATTACATTTACAATAAAGATATTTCCTATCACTTAGAAAAGAAATACAGTGATTAGAATATTTTTCAGTAAGGGCATCTATTTGAGGATGATTCTGTCTTAATGTTGCTGATGGCAAATACTTTCTAAAATGTTTGTGCAAATACTTCCGTACAGTCTCCAAATATTTACTGAATATTTAAAGACTCCTTTAATCTAGTAGATACAACAAACATAAAGATACCTTATCCAAAGTATGACTGCTTCTCAGACATGTAGCATGTAGCATGAATCTGTTTTAGCCATGGAGTAGGATTTCCTAATAATATTTTCAAATGTTTGTATTCCATGTGGATTTTATGATTCATAAGCTGGATTATCATCAGTACTCCATTTTGCATTCCTGGCACATGATGACCACTGATTGAAAATGCTATTGTATTCCTTACTGGAATTGGCTGCTTTCTGCAATGGAGAAGCATCTGTTTTGCAGACCTTTCTCTCTAAAGTATCAACATGTTTATACTCTGCTATTCTTCACTGAGGAATAGCAAAATACATACATACACACATATATGTAGCATACCTTTGAAAAACATAAGTAACTATTCTGTTCCAAAAATATTAAAATTTGAATAGGGTGAGTTCAGAGTTAATGATTTTTAAAAAGAAAAAAACGTTGCTGGAAAACTTTCAACATTACCAAATTATTAGTGTTTGAGTGTTGTAATTTCATAGAAATTAGTTTCCATTTTACCTGTACTTCACTAATTACTTTTTAGATGCCACCCTTTCATTAATGAATTGAATGCACAGTAACATGTTATAATTATCATTGTTTTTGCTATTTGTAAATTAGGTTAACATCCTTTAGCAAACTGTATACATCAAGATAAAATACAGCAAGAGCCATCCCCTGTAAACTTGATCAGTGTTTGTATAATTGTGTAGAATACCTAAGATAATTGTGTCAGTTTGCAGTTCCAGAATTTATCATTTCTTTGTAGATTCAACTCCAGCATGTGGGCAGCAGGGCTCAGAAGTCCTACTTCAGGACAATTAGATGGTATGTTTCCAGTGGTCACAGTATTCAATCTTACAAGGACAAAAGACATTTGGCTCATGCATATGAATATAGATCACATGTTTTGATAATGAAATCATTGCAACCATAGAAAAATATTAAGGTAGTATATTTCAAAAACAAACTAACAGACAAGTAGTTTTTTCCTGTATGTTGTTAGAACCTACTGGAAAAAATAAATCTCAGTATTTTAGTAGTCAGATGTTTGACAAAGTGGAAATCAGTCAATGATATGTATATGTCATCTTCATCTCTTAACAAAATGAAATAAGCTCTAGCATACCAATTGGACTTGAGAAATAGTGTAGATAATTTAAAAATCTTGAATAATTGGAGGTTAGATCTTGATCCTTAGCATCAGATAGATCTAGTTGGAATCGTTGCTTTTCTACTTACTTGTAATGCAACTGTGGAACAAATTTTTAAACCTAATTGAACTTCAAGTTCATAATTTGCATATGAAGGATAATAATGGTAGGATTAAGTGGCAGTAGGCTTTTAAAAAGGATCTTAATACAGTGCATTTAACTAATTCATAGTAACTTTTTATCATTACTAAGTGGATGGCCAACCAATTCACTAAAGTACTATTTCTCTTTTCAGAGTTTCTTTGGTAGCTATTCTATGTTTATAAAAATAATATAGTTTGAATAAAATTGCATTGCTAGAACCTCACTTTAACACTACTAGCCTTAGATATGCACTTTGTTAATACCTTATAATGAATTTAACATTCTTTTGGTAAATAATATAAGAACAATGCTTTGTACTAGATACCAAGAATAAATGTTAACAAATTCTAGGTACTCCTGTTAGAGATTTTAGACTCTTAATGTGGGAGGTATGTAGACACTTAAAACATGTTATGAGAAGTGTATGATTGGCATTTACACAAGGTGCCGTAGAAGTACAGTGATACCTGATTTAAATGTGGGATGTCTGAATTGAGAGAAAAAATATAAGGATAGTTTTGTTATAAAGCAAGTTGCAATATAAAAACCATCCCAAAATGTATGTATATGTGTTAACATATATGGTCTACTCATCCTTTAAAAGACTTAGTAACTAGAAGAAACCTCAAGGTTTCAAGTACAAATGCAAAGTAATAATAAGATGGAAACATCAAGTACCTTGCTTTTATCAATGCATATTTTATACATGTGTTGGGCTATCACTTTGTATCCCATATATGTATAGAGTTATACTGTATGTTGTGTTAATAGTTTATAAAAACTATAAGAGGCTTAAGGGCACTGTCCTTTGTGAGGTGTTTTTGTTACAAACAAAATTAGAAACTTTACTCTTGGATTTTTATTGCACCATTAATACATTTCTCATAGCACTTAAGAGATTGTTTTATAATTTATTGTCCACTTAGAATATTTCTCCTAGACCTCAAGCTCCTATAAACAAAATAGAACAAACTGTGTCTTACTTAGCTTTGTTTCTCCAATGCCTAGTCTAGTATTTGACACATTAGAAATGTGTAAGAAACTGCTCATTGAATGAATTAGTAAACAAAAACATAAATTGATTTTACAATAAATACTAAGTCAGATAGTTTAGCAGTATGAATTTAATAATTAAAATAAGTCTTACTGTCATCTGACTTACATTCTAATGTGAGATAAAGATAAATATAGGCTGTGAAAAGTACAGAAGGATAAAAAGAGATGATGGAGACTTCAGTTTAAGTTGATAGAAAAAGCCTCATCAAAGAGGTGACATCAAAATAGAGACCTCAGTTAAATTTCAGCCTGAGAGATCAGCCAATTTAAATTCTCAACAAGGAACATGATTAGAATGCTCAAGAAATAGCAGAAAAGGCCAGCATGGGTGGAGTTCGGTAAATAAGAAGAATGTGATAGGAGATGGAGATGGCAGACATTACTAGGCCAGATCACATTTGGCCATGGTAAAGATTTTATTTTTATTGTGATGGCAGGCTAAATGCAGATTGTAGCAAGAGAGTAAGGTGATGGGATTTGTCTTTTTGAAGGCTAATATGCCTGTAGTATGTAGTATTAAAATAGGAAAGAATAAAAATAATTAGGAGCCTTGTTCAATAATCCAGATGAGAAGATGGTGGCCTGTACTATCATGAACCAGATAATTTATATTGTACTCTGGGAATGCAGCTGATGACATAAGCTTTTAACTTTGGTAAGCCTCCAGCCTAACCATTCAAGAGGATAAAAGTATAAATGTAAGGTACACGTATATGGTAGAATATTGGACTGAGAAATTAAAGAACTTGTTTCTTATTTCCAGCTTTATTTTTAAGTAAGTGTGTGAACTTAAGGAAGTCTCTTAAGTTTTGTGGGGCTCAGTTGTTTGGTGGTTGTTTTATATATAAAATTGTCAGTTGAGTTTATTTTTTTCTACCTGTAATTGCTTTTATGATTCTGTAAAACAGTAAATATATACCAAATACTTACTATGTTTTAAATATAGAATGAAAAGTGCTTTTGTAGACTCAGAATTAATGCAGAACATTACCTTTATTTATAAAATAAAAATAAGTGCTCACAATATGGCTCATAAATTTAAATGTAAGCATAGATAATTAGATTGTAAATTATACAGAAGTTTGGAAAAGAAGATAATGAACAAGAAACTGATTTAGCCAAGGATGGAAAAGATACTTGCTCAATGTAATTTAATTAATGGGGCTGGCAAGATAGCTCAGTGGACTAAGCACCTGCTTTGGCAAGCACGGGAACCAGGGTTCGATCCCTGGTCTGCATGCCCAGCTGCCCCTGCCCCTGGGGCAGACTGACCTGTGACAGATTCCAGGTATGGTGGGGCACACCTATAATCCCAGCACTTGGGAAGTTGAAAACAGGAGGATTACCATGAGTCTGATCTGCATAGGTGAGGCCCTGTATTTAATTCACAAATGAAAAAAAAATTTAATTAATGGCTAGGGGAAAAAATATTCAGGATACACAAAAGGCAAAGGAGCATAACATCACATGGGCTTATGATGGAAGAAGATTCAGTTAAGGTCAGCTCATCTGTAATGGAGGATATATGAACAATGGGAAAACTGAATTGGCAAGACAGAGTGAGAAAAGAGCATACGTGACCTTAAAATGTAGGCAGAAATATTAACTAAAATTCAATGTAAGCAAAAGCTAGGAGCCATAATAGATTCTTTAGTAGAATATTGTGAAACAAAGTATGCAAGAAAGATTAGTGTAATACTGTATACTTTGAGGAGCAGTTAAAACTACCTTGTTTCAGATAACAAAAGAAAATTTGGGGTTTCTCATTTAATGATCATACCAGTGGAAGAAACTGAAGTTCAGAGAGTTGGTTTGGCTAACATGATGATTCTAGAAAGTAATTTAAAAGGATTGGAACTAATATCTGCATGATTCTAGGAAATTAGTTGGAAAGTCTTTGGTTAGAAAATATTAAGTACAGTATCCCAAGTATAAGATAAGAATATACTCACCAGCAGTGGGAATGAGAAGTGAAGATGAAAGATTTTTCTGAAGCACTTTTAGCTCATGGTACATAGGGTGCAAAACAGAATGTATGCCTACAGGAAGCTAGTGAGGATTACCATGCTTTTTGGAAGTGGTTATTGGAGACCAAGGAGAGAGGAGGAACCAGAAGGATAGATAGAATAATATCTGATTTGAGAAGGTTGAGTTTTGGGTGGAGTTAAGCATTCAAATAGTTACGACAGATAGTTGAATGCATGACAGTAAAGAGGTCTGCTAACAGAAGAAGGGACATGAAAAAAAGCAGAAGACTTTGAGAAATAATGCCTAAATTTATGTATAGGTTTAGGAAGAGAAGGTTCATCAAGTAAGTAGCCACCTAAATACTATTACCTCAAATTGCCTAAGTTACTGAGATGTCATTGATATTCCTATATTTTGACCCGTCAGAACTTGACTTTGTTTAGATATTTCTATTGAAATATATACTTACATATGTGCGTGCACACACAGGTGCACGCACACACACACACACACATACACACATTTCAGAACATGCTCAAATTTTTCCAAACTGCAGGTTCTTTGTTTTATCAAAGGGTTTGTTACATTTGTGATTATTTAAGTATATCTTTTAGTGATGTTCTAAGAAGCACTTTTCATTTATACTTGTATTACTAATTTTTAATAATTATTCTGTGAAACATTAAAAGCTAATAACTAGAATATTATAACAATAACACAGGCAAAGAAAGAAAATTAGTAAATTGTGCTTCACTAAAAACTTCTGTTCATCAAAAGAAACTGTCATTGAGTAAAAAGACAATGCATAGAAAAGGAGAAGATATTTACAAATCATGCATCTGATACAGGTTTAAGATCCAAAACATTTGATTCTAGAATGTGTGATAAGCTTAGTAACCTCCACACAAGAAAAACAGTCCACTTAAACGTGGGCATAAAATAAACATTTTTCCTAAGGAAGATACACAAAAGACCAGTGAGTGTGTGAAATGGTTCAATGTTGCTGTTAGAGAAACACAAACCAATCCACAGATACCACTTCAAATCTATTAATAACAATAAATAATAAAGGTAACCCATTATTTTTTTTTCTGAATTGAAATTAATAAACATTAGGATGTAGAGAGATTTGAACCTTGGGCGTTGTTCTGAGATATAAGATGTAAAACTGGAACAGCTACTATAAAAAATGGTTCACTGGTTTCTCAAAAATTGAACAGAGAGAGTAACCATGTGACTCAGCAGGTACATACCCAAAACAGTTAAAAGCAGAGAATCTAAATAGATGTATGTACAGTAGTGTTCATTGTAGCATTATTCACAACAGCCAAAAGGTTTAAGCAAAGTATCCAAATACTCATCAACAACTAAACAAGATAAAACATGCTATAAATGTACAGTAGTATATCACTCATCCTTAAAAAGAAATGCTGGAAAATGCCCTTGTAGTGTATGTGCTAACTGAAATAAGCCAGACACAAAGGATCATCCCTGGTACGTTCTACTTATATGAGGTATACAAAACAAACAGATTCACAGGTGCAGAAAGTACAATAGAGGTCACTAGGGGCTGGAGAAAGTGATGAAATGAGGAATTATTATTTAGGGGGACAGATTTTCTGTTTGGGATGATGAAAAGTTCTAAAACTGTTTACTTGTGAAGGCTGTACTACATTGTGAATCATTGTGGATGTGCTTAGTGCCATGAAAATAAACATTTAAAAATAGTTAAGATGGTAATTTGCATGTTATATGTATTTTATCACAATTTAAGAGGAAAAACTAATGGCTGTTGTAGAGGTTATAAAGATTATTATCTATTGTAAAGAAAGTGCCAACATATTTTATCTTAAAGGTATTCTCTTTTGTATATTTGTCACCCTATTCTGTATTATATTTGTTGATAATTTACCTGTCTTTACCCTTATTTTAAAAGCAACTATCAGCCTTCTGTTTCATCAGCTTCTATTGCTTGAGCTTTAATTTTCTAAAGTTCCTAAACTTTGGATAATTTTGACCTTTGTGTTAACATTGTATGTATGCTTATATTGAAATTAATAATAATATTTTTATAATTATTAAAATATATGCATACCCTTGTTAAGAATTAAGAAGTCCAGTTGTATGAGAGAAGTCTTTCTCCACTATCGTGTTTCATTTGCAGGATGAAGATGAGCTGGATTCTCACACCATGGTGAAGACAAGTTCAGAAAGTGTGAGCACGATGCGGGCCACAAGCACAATGAGTGAAGGGGCCCAGACCATGATTGAACATAGCAGCACAATGCTAGAATCTGACTTGGGGACTATGGTTATAAACAGTGAGGATGAGGAGGAAGAAGATGGAACTATGAAACGTAAGTGTTTTTTTCCCATTGTTTTCTACTTTGGAAGTGTGCTTATATAGAAATCAGGATTGTTTATGTTAATTTTTAGAGCCAATTATGCAGTATTTTGTTCTTTGGTTTTATTTGACAATAAGGGGGAGAAAAGTACGTCAAAAGTCAACATTTTAAATTTTATTTTCTTATATCACAAAGCAGTATATCTTTAACTTAAGGTTATGGCACTTCTCATAATTCAATTTGTAAAGTACTTTAGAAAAAAGAGGATAGTGTTCCTAACATTTATTTTTCCAGTTAAAAAAGTAAACATAAAGCTGTTTCATAAATGCAATGTTATATTATTTCATGTTGTCTAAATTATCCCTAAGGCTACAGAGACAGAGGAATGTAAGTTAGGTGAAGAAATGAGAACTGAGATGGGAAAAATAAGAAAACTAGGAAGAAGGATTAAGAGATAGGGATGCTCATAGAGAAGATTCAGTTCCATTCAGGTTTATTGCTCCTTATCATGTGTGAAGCATGAGGCCAAGGACACTACAAGGACTGAAATAATGATTAGACAATCTCTCTGACCTCTGTTGCTTACAAAATGATGAAGATAAGGGCCCTTTCAAGGACTAGCATTCTTTTCTAAAGTTTTTTTTAAAGCTATTTCAGTTAACAATGCAGGACATGTGACTTCTCAATGGTAGGCAAACAGATTAGCTATCTCTTCATACTGATTTCTTCTCTCCTCCACTTCTGAAGTAATGTCAAAGTCTAAGCACTAGACTGTTTTTTACTGTACAGTATTCTAAATGACAAGAAAGGATTATGTGATTTCTGCCATTGTAGAGCCTAGAAAATTGTAAACATTTAAGTCATTTGCCGTTACTGCAAAATGGGTATTGGAATTTCCTTCCAGATGTGATTGATTTTTCTGATGTTTCTCTTTTCATTTTGGCCATCTTTTTCTCTTCCTACTTGTTGGTGTTGCTGCTCACCTAAAGTAAGGTTTGACCTCATAACCCCAACTTACTTGGCTCACTTTTACTACTTTGTTGACATTTTTCTAGCATTCAGCCCATTATGGCTATATACTTTGAAATAGAAGGGCTACGAAGCACAAAATGTAGACAGATAGCTAAATGTGGTTAAAACTACAGGGAAGTTGGAATGTATGATTTTTCTATCTCCCACCACTTGTGGGTCTCCTGAACTTTTTTCCTTGGAGAGCAATCTAAAGTTTGGATTTCCTCTCTGAAAAACTACTATGAAGACAACAATATGCATTGTATCAATTACTGTGGCTGTCCTACTAGCATGTTTTGAAACTGTCTCAATGTTATTTCTTAGTAAAAGTAATAAATAAATAATAAATACACAGTTGTTAGGTGGCATACACAGTTTTTTTTTTTTATTTGTTCTATCTACTACTTCGTTTCATTAAAATTTTCAACTAAAGTATAATGCACACAAAAAAATAAAGTTTGAATTTCCTGAAATTTCTAGTTATGCCTCTTGAGTAGAATAGGCATATATAACATGTCTTATGCAACTGTACAGCATGTTCTTATGATCTCCAAATCCATCTGAGTTGCATAACCTTAAGTCAAAAAGACCCTTGTCTTTTCTTTTTTAAATGCATTTACTACAAGGCCTACAGGATCTCATTATGTAGATCAATCTCTCCTGTTTTTAGCTTCCCAAGTGCTGGGATTACAGGTGTGTGTCACCATGCCCAGTATCATTTGCCATCTCAGCACAACCCAGGGGTAGGGCCAGGGGTCTAACCCAAGTGGCTGTGTCTGCCTAAGCAGGTGTTTTAGTCTGCTGAGCTATCTAGCTGGCTTTTTTAAAATATTACTTTCCTGAAAGCTTATAGATTGTTTTTAAACTGAAATTTTAGGATTCTTAACAGATCAGTCAGAGTAAACTTGAGTGCTCTGTTGAAATGCCAAGCTCCCTACCATACCAGCAAACAACTACAGTGTAGTTGTTTGATTGGACATCAGCATGCAAACAATGATTACAAATGATTAAAATCTAATTAATATTAGGTTATTGTATTTTTAGGAAGAAATAGGGGTGATTTATCTGAAACTTAACTCCAAAATTATACTACAAATTTCCATATGATTTTATAGTGATTTTTAGCTGTTAAACTAAGGTAATCAATATACAGTATAAATTTTATTGTAAAGAATTAAATACATACAAACTTTTTATCTTATTTAGAGTACACTTTTAAACTAAGTAGATCATTATTTGGTAGTGGTTATCTGATGTACATCAGCAAGTTTTAAACCTCATGGTCCAACTTCCCATATATTTTTAAGTTTGTACAGATTGGATATCATTTTGTGATATGGGGTTTGGCTTTCTCCAAAATCTAATCAAGTAATGTTAGTTAGCTCCCGAACATTGTCTTATTGTGGTAGAGCAATAATAACTAATGCAAAAAAATTCTTTAGGGAACACTAACTTTCCGTAAAATCACATTAGTTTTATTTTTCCTCAAAAATTAATTAGTATGAGGTATTGTGTTTATGTTGTATCAGTCAAAGCCTCATTTGTTAATGTATCTTCAAGATTTTTGTTCCCTAAAAAGATTGTAGCAATATATTATTATTACTATCTCCTTTTCCTTTGGAGTATAGATTTGTTTATTTAACATTCTTGTTAGTTTAACTTATGTTTACACATTCTCTTTTTATCTTTAACCACGAAGATGTCAATTATAGGCTTGTTTTCCTTATGGTGCTGAGGCTGAATTGGCAACTATAGTTCACCTGAAGAGAATCTATACCTGTTATTATGTGAGGAGCCAAACCCTCTACACAAGTCATACATACGTGTGTGTGTGTGTGTGTGTGTGTGTGTGTGTGTGTGTGGTTTCCCCTAACAGATTATGAGGTTTGTCCCAGTCAGAATACTGTATAAATCTCCTATAGTATATAATAATAGATGTTCCTGGAACATTGATTTCATGAACAAATACTAATTAAGTTTTAGAGTCAAACAACTTTTTAGTCAGATTAAAACTTCATGACTCTTAAGAGCTAAAAGAACTTTCAGATAAACCTTTTCCTTAGAAAGCTACTATCTGGTAATGTGCCACTTTCTTTTCAAGTATTCTATTATCAGTACCTTTTATTTCACAGATTAGACTTTCTAAAAGTTCATTTTTAAGATACTCATTTAGTGAGAGTCTCTGATGAATACAGATAATACCATATAATCAAAATGTTTGAAAAATGATATTTATCTGGTGATAAATCATTAAACATCTATGTAGTATAGTAGCTTGTTAAGTGCCCTACAAGTAGCACAGGAAGGAAACCTGTGTAAAAGTTATATTACCCAGGTTTCCTTAACTTGCTTGGCCCTGAAAGCTTTTAATGAGCACATGGGAGGTTAACATCCTGTGTAATTGATGTCTAAGAAATAATGTTTGGGAAATGCTGTCATGGGAGCTCTCTAGATCTTTGATCTTGCTTTCTTTTTATTAGCTTACCCACCTTCCACTTCTGTTTATATTGTGGCCATGTTTCAACACTTTCACCCACTGTCTTACTCATATTCTTAGTTCCTCTTTGTCTTAGTTACTTTTCTCTCATTGCTCGGACAAATACCCAACACCCAAAATGATGGAAGGAAAGGTTTATTTAGCTCACAGTTACTGGAGGTTTCAGTCCATATTTGGCCAGCTCCAAGGCTGAGTGGCACACAGTAGAGAGCAACAGTTCATGGCAGCAGAACAACAACAATAGTGACAGAGGCAACGAAATAACCAGGGGAGCAGAGAGCAGCAGTGTGAGTCTGTCTCTCTATATATTACATTCAGGCTCTCTGCCTCATCCTATCCGCCTTAGGCTACACCCATAATCTCAGAAGTACTCAGACCCATAATCCCATCAGTACTTAAACACATAATCCCAGGGATCGTGAGGCAAGTCTCAAACTCTAGAAGCCCCCGCCCTATGATTGCGTGAGGCTTTTGCGGGGACAACTAGACATACACCATGTCTAGTGCCTTTCTTTTTTTTTGTTCCTCTTGAAAAACTTTTGGTTGGCTCAACTTGTCCATCTTCACACTGACTTCTGGTTGTGCTCAAGAAAAGTAAAATCTGCATAGGTAAGGACCACCAACAGAAGATTGATTCTTCAGAACTTTCCTATGACCTTATATTTCTCAGCTCACCTCTTATTCTACAAAGTAGCTATAGTAGATGTTTTCTAAATGTCTCGATGCCAGTTTCCCTCAGTTTTAGTAGATAACCTTTTAGTAGATAATCTTTCTTCCTGCTTTATATTTTTTAAAAAAATCATATGAGAAGCTACCAAAGTTGTATGTATGTTTTAAACCTGAACTTTGGAATAAGATAGAAAATTTGAATCATTTTAATTTCTTTTTTTACTTCCCTGAAAGTGAATGCGTATGAAATCTCATCAGTTCTTTCTACTTAATATGTTTGTTCTATTCTTACTGTCTACCATATTTCCTGGTACAGGTCTTCATAGTCTCTCACTTGTAAAGCATGCTAATGAATCTTTTGCCTCCTGTACTGGTCCCCTACATTTCTTGCAGCTCTTCCCATATACTATGAATTATGTCCAGGTCATAGTTAGGCTTTGGAAGTTGATTAGATTATGGGCCTTACGAATGGATTGTTTTTAAGAAATGGTGTCTAGTCAATGGAGGTGAGTCTCTTGGGTGTGGCCAGCAGGGTTTCCTGTTTGCTGTGCTGTGAGCAGTTCTTCTCTGCCTGGAGCCTGCCTTCTGGGCTAAACCCTGTACAGACCATAAGCCAAAATAAGCCTTTCTTTTAAGTTGGTGATATCAAGCATTAAATCTCAACAATGAGGAAAGTACCTAAGACAACATGTCACTCTTCTGCTCTGTTCTTCTAGTTGTTTCCAATTGCTTTTAGACCAAAGCTCAACATGAGTAAAAAGGCAGCAGATGCTCTGGTCCCTACTTACCTTCCTACTCTGTGTCTCATTGTCTTCTCAGCTTCTCACCTCTTGTTGTGTTTTTTCTTAGCTTTGAACATTTGCATTGCCCCAGTCCTTTTCAGAGTCAAGTTCATTCTCTCAGGCTAAGAGACCCTTTTCTACTTATCTCAGGTTAGGGATCAGTCTCTGACTTACATGCTGCCGTCTTCTCTCATGCTCTTGTAGCACTTCATGCACTGTACCATAAGTGGCTCTTCTGTGTGGTTATCTGTTCTTGCAATAGTCTCAAGACATAATGTAATATTTAGCACATTCATTAATTTAATTTTGGTTTTTTATATTTTACTTATTTTTATTTTTTAACAGCATATAAAGTTTTTTATTGTTACATGAAAAGATAACACTCTATGATTCAATAAGACAAAAACACAGCTTAAAAATGAGCAAAATATTTTAGCAGACCATTTCACACAAAAAAAAATACAAATGATCAAGAGGCATGTGGGAAAGTGTCTACCATCAGTTGTAACCAGGGTAATCATTAATTTAATTTTGAACAGATGATATAGTATAGTGAAAATAGCATGAAATCTGAAATCAGATCACTTACCAACTATGGGCTGTTTAATTGTTCCTGAATTGCAGTGATGCACATTTGCCTCTGTATATACACTTGCATAGCCCTGCTTCCCATTCCTTGGGAAAGGCTTTATCTTTCTGGGATTAGAGATGCAGAGGCATTGAGGCCTCTAGGAATGATCACCACAAAAGTGAGCCTATATGGAATTGGAGCTACTACTACAATCAGGAATGGCAGTCCAGAAGCCACCACTAGCACTAGTAAGTGGAGTAATACAGCTTGAGATCACCATCCATATTACTCAGGGATTAGAAAGCTATTAGTACTACTGCAACCTGTGAAACTGGTGGCTGGATGTGGGAGTACTGCTCTACATAATTTCAGGACTCACTGACTATGCTTGCCAAAAGGCAATCACTAAAACAAAATGACCTCTGCTTATTTTTTACTTTCCCTATTACGAAAAGAACTCACTCACCCAGAACTCTGGTGAGAAGGAGTTCCATGAAATGTAGTATTTAGCTTTTCATCCTATTCAATATGAAGACTCATTAGAGGGAGATGATAGTGGTTGCTAGGTTTCTATTGCCATGGTGTTAAATAATACATCATTTTCCATCAGAAGTTTCCTCATTGTGTGTTGTAGAACATGAATGGCTCAGTAGTTCTGTCTAACTTAGATAAAGTTAGAGGTGAAAGTGCATTAGGATTGCAAGTGACAGGAAGTAAGGTGGAATAAGAATACATTCCAAGATAGAATCTCAATCTTAGGAGACTTTCACAGCCTGGAATGGTAGATTTCATTTGTAAGATAAACTCTGAGGCCCAGCCAGATAGCTCAGCAGACTATAAAGAACCTGCTTAGGCAGAGTGCAGGGGCTGGATTCAATTCTGGCCCCAGCCCCGGGGCAGGCTGCGATGGTGACTAAGACTAGGCATGATGGTATGCACCTGTAATCCCAGCACTTGGGAGGCTGAAAACTGGAGGATCACTATTAGTGTGATCTACTTAGTGAGGTCCTGTAGACCCTGTACTAAATACATTAAAAAAAAAAAAAAGTTAAACTGCTCTTGGGCCTAAACCTACTAATAACATCATAAACGTACACTGTAGCAACTGCCCTTCGGAGATGATGGTTCTGGATAGAAAAGGTTTTTTAAAATGTTATTAAAAATATTTTATAATTTAATAAAAACGTAATATTGAAGTGTTATAGTTTATGTCCAGTTGTCCCCCCAAAGCCTCATGTAGTCATTGGGGGAGGACTTCTACAGATTGAGATTTGAGTCATGAGTCACTGGGATTATGTGTTTTAGTACTGATGGGATTATCAGTCTGAGTAGGGTTGGGACTATGGGGTCGTCTAGGGCGAATATCCTAAGGCAGAGAGCCTGATAGGAATATAAAGAGAGAGAGATTGACAGACTAAGCTGTTGCTCTCTGCTGCCCTGTTTGGTTGGCTGCCTCTGCCACCATTTTGTTCCTATTCCACCGCCATGAACTGGATACTCTGCCCTGTTCTACTCAGCCTTGGGCCAGCCAAATATGGACTGAAACCTCCACAAACTGTGAGCTAAGTAAACCTTTCCTTCCTTCATTTTGAGTGTCAGGTATTTGTCCCAGCAAGGAGTGAAAAGTAACTAAGACAAAAGTTTTTTTTTTTTTTTTTGTCTTTTTGAGACAGGGTCTCACTATGCAGTTCAGGCTGGCCTTGAGCTCACTTTTGTAGCCCAGGCTGGTCTCGAACTCGCACCGATCCTCCTGCCTCAGCCTCCCGAGTGCTGGGATTACAGGCGTGCGCCACCACGCCTGGCTCAACAAAAGTTATTTTAAAAATAACTTTAAATAATAAAAAGCCACTATAACTACTTCTGAGATGTACATAGGACTAATATTTTAAACTAAGAAATAACAGCTGCACTATGATTTTAGGAGTATGAATTCTTCTGGAATATTATGTTTAGAACTTACCTGAAATATTTAAAAAGGGTAAGATACACTAGAGTTTGCCGAAGGCAAGAGCTAAATGGAACATAAGTACAGACTGTTGTTGTATTAAAATGGATGGAGAAACGAATGTATCAGGTTTAGATTTTGTATTACCTAAGTTAATCATTCATCACTTCAAGTTATTTAATATTGAGTTGAATAATTTTAATTGGATAGATATTTAAGTGCCTTTTTATATGCCTAAAATACATAATGACCTTAAGAAAACATCTTAGTTTATTTCAGATAATAAATACATATAGTTTTATGTAATTAGTAAAGGAAAGCTAGTGAGGTTTTGCATTATATTTTTAGTAGTTTATTCTGGAAATGGAGAATAGATTGATGTAGAAAGCATTTAGGAGAGACCCAAGAAGGAAAGAGTGTTAGATATCTTCACTCTTTAGTTTGCTTAATGTCCCCAGAAAAATTTGTGTAAGACATTTTGCCCCAAGCATACATTTCTATTCTTTAGTTTTCTTTTGCTTTTCGTATTTCTTGTTTGCATCCTTTTCTTTCTTCTTTCTCTCAAAATCTATTTCAAAAAAGGATCAGATGCATAAATATAAATGTGCATGAAAAAAACTTTTTCATGAAATGAATTTTCTTATAATTACAAGGCTTTGAGCCAAATGAGTAAATCATTGAAGATGTAGTGTCCAGCTCCAAGAAGTAATTGATAATGGTAAGAGAATGTGTAGGAAGTATTTAGGTTCCTTTCTTATTGCTGGGATCAATTGCTTCACCCCCACAACTTAAAAGAAGAGGAATTTATATTGGCTCAGAGTTTTAAAATTTCAGTTCATGGTTTGCAGGCTCAAATACAGAAGTGAAAGAAGGGCCTCCTCACATTATGAGCACCAAAAAACAGAGACTGAGTGAAAAAACTGGACCAGATTATGCTCCTAGTCGTCTGCCTCCTTTCACCATGCCATACTTCTCTCTAAACAGTATACTCAGTCACTGAACTCACCAGGAGATGAATCTACTTATGAGTATTGTGCCCCCTTGATCCAAGACCATCCAAAAACTCCACCATGGAAGCACATTCATATTTGAAGGACATTCTAGGTCTAGAGCTTTACATTATGTTCTTGGCTCATAAAAGACTTTTGTGTATTTCTTCATGCAAAAATGCAGTCATAGTGTTGCCGAAGTGGGATGAGGAGATAGTTTGGTAGTCTTAACTGCCTACCTGCTAAGCATAAGGACCCAGGTTCAATCCCCAGTACTGCATGCCTTGCCAGCCCCAGAACCTCGGGTATTTCATGCTGGCCACCAAAACTGCATGATGACGTATGCCTGTAATCGGAGCACTGAAAAGGCTAAGACAGTAGGATCACTACAAGTCTGAGCCGCATAGTAAGACCCTGTACCCAATAAATAAATAAATAAATAAATAAATAAATAAGATTACCAAAGTTCTAATAGTTTATTAATAGAAGCATCTTTCCTACTGCCCTTGGCTTCTAATTGTTTTAGCAACCATAGTCTCCTTTGCTTCAGTTTTGTAGGTGCTTTTTTTCTTGCCAAACTGAAAACTTTTAAAAAAAATGGATAGAAAGGAATGAGACCAAAATCGAACAAGGAAAACATTAAACCATAAAGTTTGGTTTTTAGCTCCAGGGAAAGTTTTGGCAAGATGTAAGCTACAAAAGGCTTATAGCCTCAACACTATAGTGTTGCCAGTGACAGCTCTCGTGGCCTCTCTCTGTTTATTGAGAGAGTTCTGCTCACTGCCTACAGATTTTCTTGGTATTCCTGATTTCTCCAGCTTCTTGAGATCATGGTACTTTGGTTTCACTTTCACAGCTTCATATATTATCTTCTAGGGAACAAACTGCTTGGCCTCATAGGCCTTCAACTGAAATTTGAGTGGAATCCTCCCAGATCTACAAATTTTGCATTCTGCAGATCTGAATAATAAACACCATGAGGATGATGCCAAGTTCTGCTGTCCACTTGCACAGTATTGGGGCCCCCTGGGATCATGGCTGCAGAGACCTCTGAGTATCTGAATGGTTGAACACTGTGACCCAAATCCCCAGGATGAATTCCCTTTTCTTAAGCAGGGTACCGTAGATGCTTTGCTCATAATAAAGGCTTCATTTTTGTACTATTCAACATGTGAAGGGCAGAGTCTTGCTGCTCACTGTCATATCTTAGAGGCATCTTTCCTACTGCCCTTATGTCGAATATTTGGCTTCTTTGTAGTGCTAATCATTTTAGCAACCATAGTCTCCTTTGCTTCAGTTTTGTAGGTGCTTTCTTTCTAGCCAAACCGAAAACTTTTAAAAAGGGATTTTTGCTCTTGTTCCCTATTGTAAACCTGACTGAAAGCAGCAAGCTGTACCTATGCTACAGCCCATTATTCTAACACTACCTTGAAATTTTCTCCAGCAGACTAATTAATTAATCTATCACCCTTAGTCTCAGTCCCTCACAATGTCTTAGGACAGGGGCAAAATAATGACATGTTTTCTGCCAGAACATCATATAGATAGCCTGTAGCCTACCTGCCAGTGAACAACTTGTTCCCAACTGAAACCTGCTAAGGTTGGCCTCGATCATCTGTATTTCTTTTACCATTCCATTCTGGTCTTTAGAGCTCTGACTAGAATTTTCCATCAAACTTGGCTTGTGGTCCTCAGGAGTTTCTCTACCTACCATCTCTAAACTTTTCTAAACTCCTCTCATACAACAGGGTCAAAAGATTCTTAATTACATGGTCACAGCAATGACTCTATTCTTGATACCAGTATCTGTCCCGGGCACTTTCATGTTGCTATGACAAAATACCCAACACCCACAACTTAAAGAAGGAAAAAATTATCACATCTCAGTTTCAGTTCATGATTGGTAGGCTCAAACACAGAACTGGCATGGTGGAAGTCCCAAGTTATGGCAGAAAGCTGTTCATCTCATGGTAGCAATGTAGCAGAGAGTGAAGGGAGGAGCCATAGAAGGAGATCAAACCTTCTAATCCTACCCCCGTTGACCTGTGTTGTCTGAACAGATCCCCACCTTTCATCAGTCTACTCAGTAGCTGTTCTTAACAGTGAATGAATTTACAAATGACAGTATCTTTTTCATGACCCAGTGACCTTCCAAAAGCCCTGCCTCTGAGTACATAAGGCCTTTGCGGGACAATCTATAGCTAAACTGTAACAGGAAGGTTATTCGTATACTTCTCCATAGAACTTACCAGTCTTCCAGGAAAATTATTTAGCTCCTCTTTAACTAATAAGGTTAATCTTGCCCAAGATGTAAAGGAGTAAAGATGTAAAGAGTAATAAATAGATCCTTCTTGCAGCTGGGTGCAATACCCATAGTATTTTTTTTTTTTTAATTTGTGCGGGACCAGGATTTGAACTCACAACCTTGCACTTGCCATGCAGGCACGTGTGCTATGGAGTTATCTCCCCAACCCCTACCCATAGTATTTGAGACAACTAAAAACTCTTCATTTCCCACACTTCCTGTGGAAGTGCTAGATAGTCAATGTTGTTGTGCTTCAGTGGTTTAAGAGTTCTTTCTAGTCATGGAAGATGACCTGGTCTACTAGGTATATGAGATGAGTAATCAAGTATGACCCAGGTTAGGCCCATGGTATGTGCATTTTGGTTACAAGACTTGTTTTATTTCCCAAAAGCATAGGCAGTCATACTGAAGTAATGTTCCTCATGTGAAGAGAAATCTCTCTTGTAAGACCTGTGAAGAAAGGACTTCCATAGATATGTCTTTTTCTTTTTTTTTTGCAGTATCACATTGAACTTAGGACCTTGTGTTTGCCAGGTAGGCTCTTATGCCACAGGGCTATCTCCCCAGCTCTGATATTTTTATCTTTAATTATTTTTTTTTTATTATAGCCGGCTCAGCCTGCCCTGGGGGTGGAGCTGGCACAACATGTGCCAGGAATCAAACTGTAGTCCCTGAGGTTGCCTAAGCTTGCCTAAGCAGGTGCTTTAGACCGTTTAGCCATCTCGCCGGCCCCATAGATATACCTTAATCATTCTAATATTTATTACTCACAGAAGAAATCAATCCATTTAAGTAAAATGTTGGGCTTTTTTTTTTTCTCTCTTTTGCCTTTTTTTGGAGATGGACAGTAGCTGGTCACTATTTTCTGTGCAAGAACCTTCTTACACATTTGGATATTTCTTAAATTGTTCTCAGACTTTTCTTGTGCTACCCAGTTTTAGTCCTTTGAACCCTTACTCAGGTATTTCTTAAATTTTTAATCTCTTTTATGAGTCATGATTATTTTGTCATTTATTGCAAATTGATTTATAGTTCTATAAACAAGTAAGTTGGAAAAATTGTGCCAAACTTGAAAAACTAGACAATTTTGGAAATTTAATTTATTATTAAAATAACTTTCTATAAGTTAATGTCACAATTTAATTGCAACTAAAGAATTTTTTTCTTTTTTTTGTGTGTTTTAGGAAAGGGTCTATAGGGTGTTCAGGGTCTCACTACTAGACTGGACTCAGTGATCTGCCTGTTTACAGCCTACCAAGTTGGGATTACAAGCGAGTGCCACCACATCCAGTCTCAACTGC
Organism: Myocastor coypus; assembly: GCA_004027025.1. NCBI lineage: Eukaryota > Metazoa > Chordata > Mammalia > Rodentia > Myocastoridae > Myocastor > Myocastor coypus. Next base: position 20,741 of record PVJA010002495.1, read on the forward strand.
CATCTCAGCACGCCCTGGGGGTGGGGCTGGCAGGGCAGCCAGGGGTGTTGAACCCCTGGCCCCTGTGCTTCCTAGCAGGCACTTTAATCTGCTGAGCTATTTGGCTGGCCCCACAACTAAAGAAATTGATGATAGTTTTGTGCAGTTATTCTTTTTGTGTTTAAAAAGAATATTTGCCATAGCAGCTACTCTCACATATGACAGTGGTTACTGTCTTGTGATTTCGGCTTCCTTTTCTTATTCATTGAAAGGCTCAGAATTTCTTTTCTTTTCCTTTTGTATTTTAAATAAATCATGAGTCAGAAACATCTTCCTGACTGTCACACTGTTGGGAACCTACATCTGGAGGCTCACCTGTACACTGTGACATGGGTTCATATCATATAGTTAGACAGTACAGACTATTTCAGTTGCTCCTTCCATTAACTTTCATAGCAAACAATATATATTCTGTTTAGATATTTTTTAAAAAATTTTAAGACTCTTGTATCTAGTAGAGACATACTCTGAATATTAGTACTGAGTTTTAAATCAAGCAATGGAAACTATTTAGATATATAAGCGCATACATTTGAATAGAAAGTTATGTGTAAAAAAAGAGAATTATGTGTAAGCATATTTTGGTTAATACCTTGTTATAGAGACACTAAAAAAATAAAATAATAAATAGATTGATTTTTTGTGTAAGTTAATTTTTAGGCTTTGATTAATGTTCTGTGAGAATGTTTCTAATTTGAAAATGGGTCGTTCTCTGAAATTTTACGTGAGAAACTTGTAAGGTTTTACCATAGGTTTTTAGGTCAACCTGTAGAAACCCTTAAAACTATGATTTATCTAAAGTGTAGTGATAATTAGTGGATTTCAAATCTCAAATTGGGATGTTTGTACAGCAAAATTGAAAATTCTTGTTCTTTCTAATTTTTCAGTTTTCCACTTATATATAGAAATGTACTAGCTAATTTGGCTGAATTTGGTTAAATGTACCCCCCCCAAAAAAAAAATCAGTTAACAGTGGTTTACTTTTTTCTTTCACTTAAAGAGAAGTTCAGAAACAGAATATTCTGTATTGGTAGAGATTTCATGTCATGAGAAAGCCTTTCTGATATGTTGATCTTCCTGCTTTCAGAAAAGATGCTAGGATTTCAGCCATCAAGTCAGGTGGTACAACTACTTTGGAAATCAGTGTGGAGACTCCTCAAAAGAACAGGACTGGAAATCCTGTTGAGTTCAGCTATTCTCCTTCTGGGTATTTTCCCAAAAGAAGTACAAACAGTATTCCACAGTGATATATGTACACTCATGTTCATAGCACAACTATTTGTTATAGCCAAATCTTGGAAATAACCATATTATTATTATAGTGATTTGAGTATTTTAGATACAAAGCTGTGAAGGGTTACTAGTTTATCAAAAGACCTCTGACTATGTCATTATAGAATCACAGATGGTATTTGTGAAGACTCTGGAAAGAAAAAGTTTATACCTCCTACTTGAGAAGAGAAAAAAAAAAAAAAACAGAGCTAAGTGAAACACAAACAGTAGACATAGTTGGTCCTGGCTTGGTATAGAGAGAGGAGGATATACAGAGGGATACTGGTCAGTAAGTGCTATTTTCTTTAATGGATTCAGTGGATTGAAACTGTTGTTTGTGCACATGCACACGTGTGTATGTTTTATCAAAATATTTCTAAATGCTGATTTACTTTTAAAAGAATACTATTCAGAAATATGTGTCAATGAAACATTTCTGTACATTTGTCAAATGCAAATTGATGGTAATTTTGACTTGATTGTGTGATTAATCCCCTCCCCTATTTTTTTTTTAATTTCTTCTCTAAATCTGACTTCCCTATATAAACATTCATTACTCTTGTAACACTGCCTGTTAAAGTTTTGAGATGTCTTTATTTTTCTCACCAATTTTTAAAACTTTCTGATGAGAATCAGAACTTAGAATACAGTTACACATGTAATTCCATTACAGATTTATTCTTAGGCTGGGCATGAGCCCTGTGATAGAGGATGTCCCTCGCATGTACAGTGCCCTGTCCTTGGTCTCTGCCCAGAGCCTACAGAAAGGATTAACCTCTAACCTTAAAAAAGGAAAGAAAAGAATACTGAACAAGGATTCCATTGGGGGATTATCTCCCCACTCCCTACTTTATGATTTGATTTACTCAAGTATTTTATAGAAACTTAATGTAAGTTCAGCTATACTTGAATGAATGTACTTTTCTTTCTTTTTCCTTATTTTCATAAAATGGGGCAGAGGTGGAGAATTTCTAGACTATTTTGGATTAAGAGGTTGTCATAGGAACCAAATTTCAATTCTGATGATAGAGAAATATGTCACATAATGATGAAGCCCAGAAACAAATCAAGGATACTTGCAATCTGTTGAAAAGATTAATGGAATGTTTTGTGCCTCACTCAAGTAGCAGCAACCTTGTTAACTTTGTCAGATTAACCAGTTTCTCCCTCCTGTCCTTTTATTTCTCTCCTCCCCTCCCCCCCAATTTGCTTCCTTCCTTGCTTCCTCAAATTGTAAGAAACAAAGCTGAAAATGAACACCATAAACATAAAATCTTTACTTTTATGTATTTCTTAATCATTAAAATGTAACACTGTGCATATGAATGTGAGTTTTCATTTTTAGGATAGCAGTAGAATCTGTTCTGGGCAGAAATCTGTGAGCAGCTTTAGCCATTATCTTGATACCTGTTCCTAAGGAATTCCTTGTTTTATGTGAGAGTGTTCTAAATTCTAAAGGTTTAATAGATATATTATTGTTTTATAACATTCTATTCTCTCCCTCACTTCTTTCATTTTCTTGATATTAGAGAGAAAACCCAAGGCCTTGCACATGTTAGGCAAGTGCTTTATTAATGAACTACCCCCACTTCTAAATGTGATGAGATGTCTCAGTATCTTTTCAGGGGATACATTTTAGGTTCGAGTTATTTTAATATACTTATTTTCAAGCTACCTAAAACCTAAATAGCTATAATTAAAGAATGAGTCCTTAAACAGACAGTTATGTGTAGTCTTTTTCTATTTTTGCACTAGTATACAAATATTCTAAATAGTATTGGATTCTTCCTGACTTCCCTGGGATTATTCTAACAATTACAGTAGTCACAACAATTTCCCAAGTATATTATCACCAATATAAAGTTGTTTTTATGACATACTAGTAGCTTCCACTAGTTATTCAAAAATTATCCAAAAATAATATTTCATAGCTCTTCTCCCTTTGATACCTATTAAACATCAGGGCAGATAGAAATTCTCATCAGTAGAGTTATTAGTTGTAACATTATTTAGGTAAATGATTTGTATCCCTACATTAGGAAATTTACAATTTAATGAAAAGTAAAAACAAACACATTTGAAAGATATGATCCATAGGCAAAATATAAAAATATATATTATTTTTATTAGTTATGTTAGTTACATTTACGCTATATAATAATGATTCACCTAATCACCAGTTAAGCACACCTACCAAAACTGCAAAAAAAAATTTTAAAAGATTCTGTGTATGCATTAAAAATGAGATCACTTGTAAATATGGAGCTGTGTGTGTCTGGAGAAACAAGAATCAAAAACACATAATGAGTAGTGTTTCTAGGAGATACTTGTATAACCATGATTTCAAATAGCTAAAAGATGGAAGCAACTCAGATATCTATTAACAGGTGAGTGGAGGTCTGGGGATGTAGTTAAGTGGCACAGCACCTGCCTGGCTAGTGCAAGGTCCTGATAATAAAAATTTAAAAAATTAAAAACACATGAATGGACAAAAAGTAATATGATTCATGTGGTGGAATGTTACTTAGCCTTGAAAAGTAAGGAAATTTTGATAGCATGTTAAGTGAAATAAACCAATCATGGTAGAGGAAAATACTCACAGTCTGGGACACTGAGGCAAGAGGATCAAAAATTCAAGCCCAGAATGGGCAGCTTAGTAGCTTAGCAAGCAAAACCTTTCTCTAAAGGAAACAAATAAAACAAAAGATAGTGGATATATGTTAAGGACCTGGCTTCAGTAAGCACAGACACTCGCAAATAACAGTACTTATTCCACTTACATTAGATCCAGACTAGTGAGACTCATGGATACAGAATAAAATGGTAAGTAGATTTCAGAGGCTGGGAGGAGGGAAAATGGAGAGTTGTTTGGTGGAGAGAGACTGATTTTTGCAAGATGAAAGGAGCTCTGAAGATTGAACACTAAATAATACTTAATACTGCACACTTTAAAATGGTTAAACGTTTATTGCTACATGTTTATAATACATAATTATGTTTATCTTGGGAAATATATATATACTATATATTTATATATTATATATGTATGAATATTTATAAATAACATATAATCTTCCGATCATCCCGTCCTCCATCTCTAAAAAGTTTGCCTCCCTCTTTGCTGCTGCCTGAAATGGTTAAATTTTATCTACATTTCATCATGATAAAAAGTTGAAAGAATAACTTGACCATCTTGACCATGTTTAAGTGTGCACTTCAGTAATAGTAAATACATAATGTGCAGCCATGGCCGCCACTAACTCCCCATTTCCTTTTCCTCTGGTTCTTAGCAACTGCCATTTCAGTTTTGTCTTTTTCACTTTGATAACCTTCTGAGTACTTCATATAAATGGAGTCATGAAATATCTGCCTCCCTGTGACTGGTGCATTTCACTTACTATAATGCTCTGAGGGTGCGTCCATATGGTAATATGTCTCGGAATTTCCCTTCTCACATTTGTCCACCCATTCTGTTGGTGGGTAATTAGGTAGCTTCAGTGATTACTTTTGGTGAATAATACTCGGTTGAGGATAGATGTACACATACCTCTTCATGGCTGTTCTCAACCTTTTGAATATATTTTATGTTACCTGTATTCCATAATAGTTTAAACAGCCATCTAGTCAGTCATATGTGGTACTGACAAGTAAGCAAGATGGTGACTAGTCTGAAAAATAGTCACATGAAAGAAACGGGCTGTTGGATTTGAAAAAATCCACACAGAGGTCACTTTCTCTGTCTTCTGACATTTTATGACTGAATATTTGAAAGGAATTTATTTAGAACATGAATGTAAACAGATTTGATTTCCCATACATCAATGAAGTTTTTAAGAAGATAGTTTACTTTCTATTGGAAGAATCATATGGGAAATGCCTTCTGACAGTGTCTGGAAAGTGTATTTGCAGACCCATCTCTGTAATGAATGCAATGTGGGAAATACTGATCAAAAATATTAGCCAGTAGATTAAAAAGATATAATCCTTAGGTTATTTTCCACTTGAACTGGTTGAGACAAAAAAAATAAAATGAGGAGCCATTGAAAGGAGCCTAGGCCCAGCAGGATGGCTCAGTGGTCTAAAGCGCCTGCTTAGGAAAGCTTAGGCGGCTGCAGGAACCACAGTTCAATCCCTGGCACTACATGCTGTGCCAGCCCTGCTCTCAGGGCAGGCTGAGCTGGCCATAAAAAAAAAAAAAAAAGAAAGAAAGAAAGGAGCCTAAGCAAAAGAAGGTGATATGGCTTGATTTGTATTAGAAATATCTCTATGTTAACAGTATAAAATCAAAACTGGGATAATGGAAACAGAGAGACTGATTTGGAGACATAGGCAAAAAAGTGATTAGAAACTAAATGAAGACAATTCAATGGAGAAAAAACGTTTAGTTTTAAGCAGTTCTGTTGAGAAGTATAATTTAAAATATATAATGATCAGTTTGATACAAGAATAGAGGAGTCTGAGTTAATTCTTAACTTTATTACCTTGAAGATTGAGTAAATAGTGTTCACCTTGGCAGCGGTGGAGCATGTAGGAGGAGTTGCAGGTTTGAAGGGAAAGATCTTTTGTGTGTTCAAATGGAAAACTGGTAACCCAGAATCACCCGATTAAGTAATAACATTAGCAAGCAATTAGAAAGTTGGATTTAAAACATAGAAGCAAGATCTAAGCTTCAGAAATAACTTTGGGAGACAAGTATATAATGTGATAGGCAAATCTATGTGAGTCCATGGAGCAAGGAGTCAACTAGAGAAACTGTAAGAAAGCAGTGAAATAGATGTAAGAGGAACCTGGGTAAGTCTTTCTTTTAAGTGAACATATATAGTTACAATAACAGTGCAGACTTAAGTGTAAAAAAACAGCAGACCAAAAGCAGTTGGGTTTTTAAATTAATTTTCTTTGACAAATTTCAAATGCACTTGAGAATGATTTTTAATACGCTTATGATAGAGGTTGTGCTAAAACACTGAAATACTTCTACAAGAATATTTTGTATCTTTGCCTGATTAATGGTTTAGTTTTTACTTGGTCTGACTACTATTTTTAAAATTCATTTTTTAATTTTACTTTCTTCTTCATAGACTGACTTGTTGACTTTGAATCTGACCAGTACAAATTTATTATATGGCTCAATAAAAAAAAAACACTTCAATAAAAATCATGCTTCTTTCACTATAGAGTTTATACCCACCTTATGTTCTTTGTTTACCTAAGGAAATGCAACTTCACCACAAGTACAAAGACCATCTTTCATGGACTACTTTGATAAGCAGGACTTCAAGAATAACAGTCATGAAAACTGTAATCAGAATGTGCATGAGCCATTCCCTATGTCCAAAAATGTTTTTCCTGATAACTGGAAAGTTCCTCAAGATGGAGACTTTGACTTTGTAAGTACATTTTAATTCTATTTACATTTTCTCTTTTTGTATTTTATTATCACTTTGAAATATAGTTCATAAATATGAACTGTGTGTAAAGTTTTAGGCTGTCTTTATATTCATAGCCATATATGGGTTGGTAAAATACAGTTTGGTTTCAAAAATATATCTGCAGAGAAATATAAATAATTGCTTAGGCTTAAATAAATCATAGCTTGTATTTTAGAACTCCTTAAAACTAAAATGACAGCTATTTGAAAAGAGTTACATAATAATGCCACTATAAAATACATCTGGCAGTAAATTTGGCTACCAAAATAAATGATCCAAAGATGTTCATGATATAAACATTGAGAAATTTGCTTCAACTTCTAAAGTTAACTGAATTAGTGTCTACTTAAGTATTATTTCTGTTTGGTGTGTCTAAAAGAATAGTCCTAGATAAGATTCAATTTTCAGTGTAAGACTGGCCTATTGCCTATTTTGTTACATTTTCTCTTGAGCTTTTATTGCCCTGCTCATTATTTCCTTTAAAGAATACAAAGAAGATAATTTGTCTGAAAACTATATCCAGAACTTGAAAGAATAAATTCCTAAAATTAATCTTTAATGATGTAAAATTTCTATGGAGTACATTTTGGTTTAAATAATAGTTTTAAATGGTAATTTGTTACTTTCACACAGTATTATAAAAGATTTTCTTCCAAATATGTATTCATAAATGTATTATTAGTAACATTTTAGATATATGTGTATCTTTACAAATTTTAATATTAAGCCACATTACTGAGACACCATGATGTTCAGTGCTTTGAGACTATATCTTTAAGTGCTTTGTTCTAAATTTTATAGTCCGATAATAAAAAATTTTACAAATCTATCCTTTACAAATTCATCACTAATTGCTGGCAGATGTCAATGGAATGCTTTACAAATTGGCTAAAAACATTAACTATAAATCTATTAACCCCTTTTTTAGCAGCAAAGAAGGAGATTATAAAAACAAAATCTCTTTTTTAGTTCTAGGAAGATATTGGAAGCTATCGGCTTTCTAAAAATTATAAATTATTTAAGATGCTGACATTCAAACTTTAAATCATTCATGACTAATGAATAATGTAGAATATTTAGTGTTAAAGAACTCTATCTTGTCTCAGTTAGAATACATCTTAATGGCCTCTGGGAAATGGTTTGAAATAAGTGAACTACAGGTAGTGAATAAATTATTATATTTAACAAATACTAAATAAGGTTACTTAATTCTATTTTAGTTAATCTTTGCTATCACCACAAACTTAATGATTTTTTTTTTTTTTTTGTCTTTTTGAGACAGGGTCTTGTTATGCAGTTGAGGCTGGCCTTGAGCTCACTTTTGTAGCCCAGGCTGGTCTCGAACTTGCACCAATACTCCTGCCTCAGCCTCCCAAGTGCTGGGATTACAGGCTTGTGCCACCATGCCCAGCTAACTTAATGGCTTTTTAAAAATAACTATTTTATTTGTTCACCATTTTGTACAATAATACTGAAGTTTGGTCCCATTCAGCTAAGTGGTTCTACTGGTCTCACCTGGGGATTTTTAAGTGACTGCAGTCACCTGACAGCCCCTGAAAAGAGTTGAATAGTTTTTCTGACATTCCTGCTCATGTTTCTGGCAGCTGTACTGAGTGTTGCCCAATTGTGTGGTCTCATCAGGCAAGCCTAGGGGTTCTGTGTGGTGGGAGTAGCCTCCCAAACATGTGAGAACAGAGGTTGAAGGTTCCTGGGCCCCAGTTTAGAATCAGTACACACTGTCCAAAAGCATCAGATAGAATGAAGTACCTCAGAATATTCTTAATTAACAAGGGAAAGACTTGTGCTCACTTTGGTAGCACATATACTAAAACTAGAATGATACAGAGTAGATTAGCATGGCCCCTGAGAAAGAAGGCAAAAGACTTGTTTATTGATTGTAAAATGTTGCTGAAAAAAATTACAGAAGTCTTCAGTACATAGAAAGATAGCTATTGATGAATTGAAATACTTAAAATTGTTAAGATGTTAATCTTGCCCAGTGTAGTCTACAGTTTCATTGTAATTTCTATCAAAATCCTTTGTGCTTTGTGCAAAAGTAGAAAAATTCATGCTAAAATTCATATGGGGCTCTTAAAGGACTCCCAAATAGTTAAGACAGCCTGGGGAAAGGAAAAAAAATGTTGAAAGTCTCCTATATCCTGATTTCAAAATGTGTTACAAAGCAACTATAATAAAAGAATGTGATACCTGCATAAATACACAAGTGGAATAGAAATAGAATTAAATAGAAATACAAGTACAAATAAAATAGCACTAAACCCTTTTGTCTGTGGTCAGAGCATTTTTGACAAGGCTGCTGAGACTTGTGTTCGTCAGCTTTCCACTACTCTAATCATATAACTGAGCCAGTCACTTCACAAAGAGGAGGCTTATTTGGGCTCATCGTTTTAGTGGTCCCAGTTTATGATCAGGCAGACTTGTCATTTTTAGGCCCCAAGAGGAAGGTACTGGATGGCAGTAGCAAAAAATACATAGCAGAGCAAACTGTTCATCTCCTGGCCAGGAAGCAAGATTGAAGGGGCCCAGGTCCCACAGAGCCCTTTATAAGCATACCCTCAGTGACCTCAGAACCAATTATTAAACTCCTCCTGCTAAACTGAGACATCCACCACTTTCAGTGCACTGCCCTTGGTACCAAGCCTTTAAAACATGGGCTTTTGACACCATTCAACATTCAAACCATAGCTCCATTCAGCAGAGCAAATCATAGTCTTCTCAATAAGCTGTACTGGTAAAACTACTATTTACTTGGAAAAAAAAAAAAATGAAGTTTGACCTTCACCTTACACACAAAAATTTCCTGAAGGAATCAAACATTTAAATGTAAGAACTAAAACTATAAAAAAATTTTAGGGGATATAAACAGTACAGTAAGCCCCTGACTTTGTTAGGTACAAACTTTCACAAGTGTGTAAGATTTACAAGTATACTGCCTAAGGCTCACTTTGTTGGATTACTGATGAATATGATTTATAAATGTTCAGATTGGAACTTGTCTGTAGGTTACTGTAAAGTCTTATGGTTTGGGATTTGGCAATGAGGTTTTTGGATAGACAGACAACAGAAGAAAAGATTGATAAATTAGACTACATTCCATTAAAGAAAATGTGGTACTATATTACACACAAAAGGGTACTACTTTGCCATAAAGGATAAACTTGAGTCATGTGTAATAAGAAAATGGCTGTACCTTGAGACCATAATGTGAAGTGAAATAATTCCAGCCACAACCTTAAGTACTGCTTGGTTTCTCTTACATGAGAAACACAAAATATAAATAAAGGCAACAGAAGAGATAAAAAGAAGAAGGGAGGTAGATTTTGTACAAATGGTAAGAAAATAGATGTAAGGGAAAGTAAATGAATAAAAGATTTAAGATGTGTTACATACACATACCAACTTTTCAAAGGAGTGTAATCATTAGGTACTGCAAACTTACACTAATAAAAAAATCTTTAAAAACCTGTGGATCAGAGAAGACAGCCCATGAGATGAAAGAGATATACATCTTATGTCTAATAAGGGTTAAAACCCTGAATATATAACAGACAACTCATCAGCAAGAAAAATCAAAACTATTAACTTCTTAACAGAGGTTTCTCTGAAGATAACAGCAAGTAATAAGTACATGAAAATTTATCACCAGTCATTAGAAAGTGCAAATCAAAGTAACAGTGAAACATTGTTTAATACCCATTCCAAAGCTATGCTCAAAACAAACACAGCAACAAATGATAATAAGGATACAGAAAAATTGGAACTCTTTACATGCTGCTGTGGGGACTATAAAATAATACTGTTTCCATGGAAAGCACGATGGTAATTCCTCAAAAGCTATTAATCAGAAAATGGCCATATGATCCAGTATGTACATTTCTGACTGTACACCAAGGAAGTGAAATCACTTACTCAGACAGATACTGGGTACACGTAGTTTACACTAGCCAAAAGGCAGAAGCAACTCAGATGTCCATCAGCAGATGAGTGGAGAAACAAAAATGCAGTATTGACACAAAAGTTATGATCAAAATTTACATATTTAAATTTTAAATACTTACTGTAGTAAAAGACATGTTCTGCTAATTCCTCTCAAGTACTTTCCCTCAGGATGTTGTACTTGCCAAGCAGGTGCTTATGCTGCTGAGCTATCTCCTTGGCCCTTTTCTCTCACTTTGAACATACTTTATTCTGCCCTTTTCTGAAATAGTTGTGGAAGTGCTCTTTTGTGTGTCTTTGTGAAGTACGATAAAAACAGGGTGAACACTGCTGCTGAGTGCTGTGCAACAAAGGCAGGCTCATAAAAAAATGTCTTCACTGGGAAAGCAGAAGGTAAGTTTATTGAAGTGAAATAGAGATCTTCAAATGTATGGTGTTAATTTTGTACGGTATGGGAGATAAAGTTCAAAGCATAATTTGGGTCACATACTAGATTTAGGTGAAATATTATAAAATCACAAAGTCTGAACTTTTATTTCATACAGTAAGAAGTTAGAGAATGACTGATAAAAAGTATCCTAAGGATACATGTTAAGGAGAGCATGTATAATTCCTTGATAGAAGAGTAGAGGTAAAATGTAATGATTAATTTTGACTGTCAGTTTGATTAGCTTGAGAGACACCTAGGAGATTAGTAAGGCCCACTTCTAGCTGTGTCTGGGTAGGTCATGTGGGCATGACTTGGGCCCTGGCATGGTCCCTTTCTCTCGGTCTCTTTCCCTCTGTTTTCCCATTGCCATGGGGTGAACAGCTGTCCCCTTCCATGTCCTGCTACCATGATGCTTCTGCCTTAGAGCCAGCTGATTATAGACTGAAACCGTGAGCCATGATAGGTCAAGTATTTTGCCCTAGCAACAGAAAACTGACCAATGCAGAGAGGAAATTGGGCATGAGGGAATGGGTTGTAACAAACTAGAAAATAGTAAGACTGCTTATAGGAGACATTAGAGAAGATTATTCACACTGGGCATGGTGGCCAGTGCCTATAATCCCAGAACTCTGGAGATTAAGGCAAGAAAATTGCAATATGAAGCCCAGTCTAGGCAATTTAATGATACTATGGCTCAGAATTAAAATGTTTAAAAAGAGAAATACAGCTCAGTGCAAAGTCCTAAATTCAGTCACCAATGCTGAAGGAAAAATAAAAAATGACAGAAATAGTTGATTTAGTAGATTAAAGAGTAAGTACTATTCTGGTTAAAATGAGGAACTAAGTGATTAAAGATAAAGTTTAAAAAAAGGGGGGGGGATAAAATGCTCCCACAGTAGGAAAGCAGTTTTATGGGATCACACAACTTGATCCAGTTTTTACAGATATTTTATTTTTTGGCTTATAGGAGACAAGAAGGCTTAATTAGAGAGTTGAGAAGCAAATAGAGTAGTTTTTCCTTCTCTAGCATTTCTTACTCCTGTCACCTGGAACTACTCACCCCTCTCATCACTTTGAGGAAATGGAAAATGTTTGTAATAGCCACCAAGGGGAATGTAAATGGGAATGAATAAAGAGTTGCTGAGAGTGAGTGTGGTAAAAGACAAGCAAGTAAGTAAGAGGGGCAAAAAGAGCCAGGTACACTGGTGTTGCAGGATTTCAAGTTTGAACCCAGGCTGAGCAAGTCAGCAAATTAGGGAGACTCTTGTCTCCAAATAAAAACATAATAAGAGCAGGAATATATATCTTTGTGCAAAGGTCTTCAGTTCAATCCCTGGTACCATAAAAACATTGGGGTGAGCAAAAAGAGAATAATTAGAGATAAGGTTTAGGTGGGCACATGGAAGTGATGTGGTGTAATACTTGGCTTAAAAATAAGGAAATGGGCTAAAAGCAAAGGTAGATTTCCAATTAAGACAGCAGTTTTTAATGATAAAGAAAATCTGTTCTTATCCATTCCCTCTCCTCTAGACATACAATATTAAAAATCGTGACTCATCAAAGTGTAAAGTACGTAAAGGTTTATGTGCTTATTTCCACTTTTTAAGATATATTTGAAGATTATTGCAAAGAGTTTTGTGATTCCTATGTTTGTTTAACAGAAATTGCTTAAAACAAGCTGAAGTTGATTTGACTGTATTTTTAGGACATGTTTATCCTTCTGCTTTGAGAAAAATTAGTCTCAAGGGAAAAAATGAGAGAGAACACAACTGTTGAGTATTTGGAGCAGATTCCTAAAGGACAAAGCTTCTTCTGAGTGGCACCTGCTAGACAGATGTGCAGACTAGGAAGCATTCTTTAAATTAAAGCCAGTATATGATACAATTTATATATGTATTCCTTTTAAATCTTTAAGATTTCTTTTAGGTTTTCTGTGAATCATTGTTTTATGTTATGTTCCTGAATGTAATGTGATTTCAGATTCTATGATGTCACTAATTTGGAGGTTACAGTACTAAATAAGGATGGGTAAAATATATTTGGATTGACTTAATTATTTTAGCTGCACGAAAAAAAATTTTGTTTTAAGATGGGACTATGTAGATTTCTAAAACAAATGGAAAAGGCAAATCTGTTTATTATAGCACTAGTCTAATGTTTCATTTTTTTGTTAGAGTTATTTCCAAACAGCTTTAGCATCCAGATTGTGTAGTATTAAATAGAGCACATGGAGATCTTGTTTTGTAAAACTTACAGTGTCATAGTTAAATAGCTATATTTTGAGTAATGTAAAGATTTTGGAATAAGAACAAAATCTTTAAAAGCCATCTGTTAACCCACTATATTAGATCCAATTTTTGTTTTTAAGCATAAAGGAAACTGGATTGACTGTCATTATTAGTGTAGGAGAAACTAGGTAAATCAGCTATTTCTGGTTTTGATTCAAACTGAATTTTAAATTAGCATTTCTATAGTTGTGTTTCTTAAATATTTATTTAATTCACATTGCTTTTGAGGTGAGGAATATAAATATCCTCCAGAGCTGCAGTGGAGCAAATGTCTCAATAATTGTTGCAGAGGAAAACAAATCTTTGGATATAAACTTGTCAGGCCTCTACTATTCTTTTCTGCAGTCCTGCCTCTGATTCCTGGATTGGCAAGCCAGTACATTTATTACAATAACAATAACAGAAAATCACCTGCAATAGGTGGGAAACAGTAAACCCAAACAAAGTACCCACCCTGTTGCTGAAACCACTAGGAGACCTTTTAGGCATCTTCATTTGTTCAGGGTGTTTTTAGTTTTCTCTATTGTAACTGTGAAGAAATAAAGAAACTGGAGACAGTGGCGGACTATAGGAGCCCAAGAAAATGAATCAGCATGGGCAGCACTTAAGAAATCCATGAGGAGAGCATTTAAGCCAGCTCTCTTGGCCAGCGTTTTATCCATTAGCGATATGCTATCATCTGCTTGATCTGTTTAAATACAGAAGATGTATTTGCTTTTTAAAGAGATGTTGCTAAAAATTTCCCTTGTAATGTACTTGGTGGAAGAACTGCTTATTCTCTTCAGTTCTTAGTTCAATGGACTGAGTTGAGTGAAGTATTTAAGCTTATTGTCATCAATTAGCTTTGCATTAATCAAATGATTATTGTCAAGTATTTCCAGATGTTTGCAAGAATATTAACAAAGTATGAAAAGATAACCACAGATTTTTCAGATTTATTTCTTCTAGTCTAAAGAAGAAATAAACACATAAAATCTCAAATGTTCCAGTGGATAGCCCTGGATAAAGGTTTATGATTACAGGTGTACATGTGGCATGAACTTGAGTATACGTGGCACATTGTGCTTTCACGACTCACTCATTCCTTATAGAGCCAACAGGAAATTAAAATTAATGAGAAGCCTGTGCTTTGAAATACTTGCAGGATTCTTGACTATTGCAGTGCTTTGCCAGCTCACGAAATTGTGCTGGCAGTCATATCCAACAGATGGTGTGGTGTATGCACAGTTATGTCATGTGATTGTCTAGGTCTATATAAAATTTTTGTGAGGTTTTGACCATCATGCTACTGAGGCATTTAAAACAGTTGTAGTCTTTGATTTGAAAATAGCCTGCTTCAAAATAAGCATTTATATACATGTAGAAAATAATGTTGATAGTCACTAGGCAACAAAATTGGATTGAATTTATTTTATAGTAAAGATTAAAAAATTACAGTGTCTCTAACTGTTCTACTCATTTCTCTTTTTTCCAGTGTAATTTAATCCACTTAGCCACCTAAAGTAAAATGAGTATTTTGCTTCCTTATTTTTAAATGTGCCATATAAAGGGTCCCTAAAATTTTTATTTGATGGTTGTATCTCAGCAGAGTCTACTTGAAACATTAAGCTAATTTTACTTATTTAAGTAATTAATACCTTAAGTTAAAATGCATTATATCACCATTTCCTGTACAAATTAAAGTAAGCAGGCCTGCACTCAATTGCTTTAAGATAGAAAGCACAGGTGCAGTATGTGGTTTCTTGTCACCATGTTGGAATTTATTAAGATGTTTAAAGCACACGACCAGAAGAAAAACATCTTATTCAAAAGAGTTCTAGAAAGTACAATTTTCCTCATAGTAATTTGTTCTAATTTTAAAAATGTAATTTATTTAGAATGTGAAAAATTGGCTACTTAACATTTTAAAATAGATACTGTACTCTGAGCATATGTTCTGGCTAATGTTGATGTCTGAGGAAAGTTATTTTGACTATGAGGGCTTTCTGTTCATAACTTCATTATGGATGTTTAGTCAGTAAACATTAGGGATGATTGGAGTGATTACATCCAAAGAGATTTAACCAATTAATGGAATTTAAGATCAAGAATGTACAATCAGAGGGCTAGCCAAATGGCTCAGCAGACTAGCGCAGCTGCTTAGGCCGGCGCAGGGGCCAGGATTGGATCCCCAGCATGCCATGCCAGCCCCACTCCCAGTGCATGCTGAATCAGGGATTGAAATAGGGCATGGTGGCACATGCCTGTATCCCAGCACTAGGGAGGCTCAAAACAGGAAGATCACTACAAATCCAGTCTGTGTAGTGAGACCCTGTATTAAAAAACAAAAAGAAAAAGAATATGTAGTCTAATTCATCATCTTTTCACATTGATGCCCCACAATATTTACTTCTTGCAATAAATAAACCATTAGTTTTCAAGTAAGTTGTTAGAATTGATACAGGCAACTGTCAAAGCATATATGTGGTTATACTTCAAAAATGGAACAGTTATTTCTTACTTGAACTGTCAAAAATTTAAATTTCTTTTAAGTCTAAAGTTACTCTTATATTTGCATAATTAAGTCAGGATTTTAGAATATACATAGTTCACTATCAGAAACCTTTCCACAACTGATTTTTATCAGACTTCCTAATGTACATTGTTTACATTGAAGTAGGTGGTTCTTTTGGAGTCTATTAGACTTGTTGGCTTGGTGGATTAACATTAATGCATTTTTCTTGTGTTCTGACATTAGGGTAGCAACAAGATCTTAATAAAATAGAAAACACTTAATTAGGTTGAGTTTCTAATAAATGACATATTTTGTTTAAAATTCCAAAATTGGGTTTTACAATTGTAATCATCTTAATTCAAAATAAAAATCATCTTGTTTCATAACTTCATCCAAGGTGAACACATTTTCTGTCCAAACTATTCAGATTTTAAGAGAAGTAAAAAGGAATGTCAACCAACTGTTTTATTGTAGTAAATAAATATATTTAAGGAAAATAGTACCTCTATTTCACTGTTATTTCATGGCTCTTAATAAACTTTCATTCTTTATAAATTATTTTGCATGTTAAAAATTGGTGTGTAGTATACACATTGATTCAAATTGTAATTTCACAAGCCTTCAATTTTATATTTTATTTCCTATCTTAATGTGAAAAGGCAGTTAAAGCTATAAAATAGTTCAAACCACAAATGCAGTATTTGTATAAGAAGGACTAATAACCGACATTATTCTTGTACTAATGAAATGAATATGGATTGTGGATTATCTTTGCTAAAAGAGGAGAGGTCTAAAACAGTAATTTTTATGTTCTCATGATTATATGCTTTGATGAAAAGAAATTTAGTGTCTCACAACAATTTTAGTGACAGCCCTCTTCTTAGTTTCAAATATTTAATTATTCTTGTCTTAACTATGAACACTGAAAGACTTAGCCTGTCTATACAAAGTACAACTGTAGTATGATACAGATGAGTTATTCATTTTGCAGAAATCAGTGAGTTGTAACAAAAATTTATAAATAAATCCTATATTTCTACTTGCTTTTAGAACAGTTTTAGAGAAAAAAGTTATTAAAATAACTGAATTAAATTATTAACAAATTAATCATTTTACAGTAGTTCATTTGATATACTACTAGAAATTCACATTTGAAGCCATTTAAAATGACTTTTTCAGAACTTAGTCAATCTGAGAGCATCTTGCTGTATTTTGCATCAGTAATCCACACCTATAATTTAGCTAGTGCAAAATTTTTATCAAAATAATAACTTATTGTATTTGAATTTTAGAATTGGAAATACTGAAGATCTAGGTAAAATGGATTAAAGACCTGTTGAAATTGTCAAAGTAAATTAAGACAAAGGCAGTGGAATTAAATACAGGCCAAACTGAAGAAAGTATGTGGAGTAAATATTTAGGAGCCTCCAAATCTGATGAAATAGGATATAGGGAATATAGGGAAATAGGATAAAGGGAAAGATTTCTGATTCAGAGAATTAGGTTGATGTTGCCCTTGTTTGAAATAAAAAATACTAAAAGAAGAGAACAGGGTTCCTAGGACGGGTTCTGTTGTGGATTAAGCTTGCAATGTCTAGAGGACATATAAACCTACTATATAGTTGAGAATATGAGATTGCTCTATAAAGCAGGGAACATTTGGCATAGAAGGAGTACTTGAAGTCTACCAAGGAGATTGTCACAACAGCATTTTCTAAGGAATCCTAGACTAACAAGATCCCTGAGCAGACAAGACTATCTTACTTTAGCCATGGATGTGTATTCAGCAGACAAGCTTAAGTTAACTGAAGGCAGAGTACAGCTGTCACAGGGGTCCTACCACCATTAAGATGTTACTCTTTCTTTGACCATTTTCTGGTAGTGTGTATATCAACCTGTAGTTGAATTTTTTACGTCGTTTTACGTCGTTTCAGCTAGTAAGTTGCTAGTAGCTCTCCGAATATTTATCCTTCTACTGGTGGTGTGAATAAGGAACAAAAAAACTAAGACATTATTTAACAGCTCTAAGCAATTACATCATGGTCTTTTAAGATGGATTTTAAAAAAAATATTTTGAAGCATGTTGTTTTTATGTTTCATTTTGGTTCCTTAACTATGACTTTGGACAAATGTTATAATTTGTGGTGACTTTGGATTAATATATTCTGAATAGCTAAAAATTTGGTGGTCTCTTCCCACCCTTCATCTCAGGGCAAGCTACCTAAGTTACTTAAGACAGCTAGCATTCTTTCTTCTCTTCTGGTTTAACTCTTGGAGGTGGGACAGGAATACAGGAGGAAAGACAGCTGAGAGGCAGAGATAATCATCTGAGCCTATTTATCTCAAGGTAGTAGGGCTTACTCCAAAACTGCTGCACTGTCACTGCCAGTGTCATAATTTTTATGTATATTATATGTGTGACAGTTTTATCCTGGTTTACTTTGTGATTGAGCCGTTGTATAGAAACGTGTTGCTGTCTTTTGTTTCTGTTCTGTTATTTCAAATCCCTTCCCTCTACATGAGCTGTTGATGCTTTTTGCCAGAAGCCCTTGGCTCTTCTGTGATCCCTTTGTTCCCTCACGTGAGCCACAGGAATCTGTAATGTTTCATTTTTAGGGCCTCACAAAGTGAGTGGGTAGGAGAAACATGAGAGGAGTTTTCCTCTCTCCTCAGTATGCTATTTCTCTCATCCTTCTGAATCTTCTCTTGTAGGCTGCTTCACTAAGCATGCCATCTTCAAAGATCTCTAGGCAAGAGTCTACCCTGACAGTTTAAAAAAAGAAAATCACATCCCTCTGAAAAACTAAAGGCTGTTTTAAATGTGACACATGAGGCTTTTTTCACTCCAGTTTCTGTTTTATAATTAAAACAGTTCTGGGGCTGGGTAGATGTGTGGTCTAAGTGGGTGCCTGGTACATTCAAGAACCTGTGTTCGATCCCCAGGACCACATGCTGTCCCAACCCCAGAGCACCCACGTGCACTGTGCCCATCATCAAGATAGTAAAACAGTGCTATGTATCAGCTTAGCAGTTAGTAATAATTTAATATGTATTTCCTGATATTCCTTTAAAGGATATTCCTTTAAAGCCATCTTTATAATTTAGAGAAAAATCTATGTTAATATTTTAAATCTGTGTAAAATAATAAAACCAGCTTCCAAGATAAAGAGAAGAACTTTAAAACACTTGAGGATTTCTATACAGACTCTTTGTTCAAAGGGCCAACCAGATAGTTTAGCAGACTAAAGCACCTACTTAGGCAGACAAAGAGACTGGGGGTTCGATCCCTAGCCTGCCATGCCAGCCCCGAGATTGAGACTGGGTGTGGTAGCACACGCCTGTAATCCCAGCGCATGGGAGGCTGAAAGCAGGAGCATCACTATGGGTCCGATCTGTGTAGTGAGACCCTGTAGACCCTATATTAAAATACATTTTAAGGGGCCCGGCAGGATGGCTCAGTGGTCTAAAGCGCCTGCTTGGGAAAGCTTGGGTGGCTTCAGGGACCGCGGTTAGATGCCGGGCACCACATGCTGCACCAGCCCTGCCCTCGGGGCTGGCCATAAAAATGAGTGAATAAACAAAAAGTTCTGAAACAAGAAAAAAAAATAAATAAATAAAATAAAATAAAAAAATTAAAAAAAAATAAAATAAAATACATTTTAAAAAGTGTTGGCAGATTCTTTGTTCTATATTCAAATGGATAATATATTCAGAAAAAAAAATAGATGGAACTTATATAGCTGTACTTTCTCTGAGTCTAAAGTGATAATAATATAAGGACACATTCCTAAAACATACCACTTATAACTGTTACACAATTTCATATTGATGGACTTAGTTACACAATTCTGGTTTTTTTTTTTTTTTTTTTTTTTTTTTTTTTTTTTTTTTTTTTTTTTTTTTTTTTTTTTTTTTTTTTTTTTTTTTTTTTTTTTTTTTTGTCTTTTTTGAGACAGGGTCTCGCTGTGCAGTTCAGGCTGGCCTTGGGCTCACTTTTGTAGCCCCGGCTGGTCTCAAACTCGCACCAATTCTCCTGCCTCAGCCTCCCGAGTGCTGGGAATACAGGCATGCGCCACCACGCCCGGCTCTCTGTTTTTTTTTTTTTTTTTTTTTAAAAAAGACACATTTATTTAGCGTCATGATCAGACTATTACATTTAGCAATCAACAGCATGGGTGCCAAAAAAAAGGTCTGCATTAAAACCCTTTGTTGGAATGCTTTACACCTTCCACAGAACAGAAACTAAGATAACCTGTTATGCAGTTAGTCACAAATGCAATCCTCAAGTTTTTTGCCCATACGCATGAGTATTGTCTAAAACATGTCTTTGTTGTAGCAGGTAGGCCCTGCCACCACTGTGCTTGGCTGAGTTCACAAATCTGTTGTAACCTGTAGCTTCCCTCACTTCACTGGCTCTCCTCTCCTGCTAAGCTTTGTTTCCTGGAAGTGTTTAAAACCTTCTGCCACTGTCATAGCTACTGATGCTGCTGGAGCCACTAGAGCCACCTTGATATCTTGGTTTGGGAAAATAATTGGCCTTCACCACCACAGGGTCCAGAGCTGCTGCCTCCAAAGTTTCCTCCCTTCATGGGTTCAAAATTTGAAGACTGACTGTTGTAATTGCCAAATTCATTATAGTTTCCACCACCTCCATAATTGCTTCCATCATTACCAAACCCATTGTAGCAATCTCTACTGTCACCATATCCACTCCCACCACAGCTGCCATCAAAGCCACCCCGACTGCTGAAGTTCCCTCCACAACCAAAACTGTCATTGCCACTAAAAC
The DNA here is from genome assembly GCA_004027025.1 of Myocastor coypus. Taxonomy (NCBI): domain Eukaryota; kingdom Metazoa; phylum Chordata; class Mammalia; order Rodentia; family Myocastoridae; genus Myocastor; species Myocastor coypus. The sequence goes on from PVJA010002495.1 coordinate 41,439, forward strand.
CACCTCCATGACCACCAACAAAATTTCCAGAACCACTTCAACCTCTTTGTCTAGATGAAGCACTAGCCATCTCCTGCTTTGACAGAACTTTCCTCACTTCACGGTTGTGACCATTCACAATAGGACATTTTTGAATGACAATCTTGTCCACAGAATCATGGTCATCAAAGGTTGCAAAAGCAAAGCCCCTCTTCTTTCTAGTGCCTCGGTTGGTCATAATTTGAATCACTTCAGTTTTTCCATATTGTTCAAAATAATCTCATAGGTGATGTTCTTCAGTATCTTCTTTAACACTACCAACTAAGATCTTCTTCACAGTTAAGTGGGTACCTGATCTTTGAGAATCTTCTCTTGAGACAGCTCTCTTTGGTCCCACAACTCTTCCACTTTGTGTTCTTGCATTCATGGCTGCATCCACCTCCTCCACAGTGACATAAGTGACAAACCCAAAGCCCCTGGAACACTTGGTGTTCATGTCTTTCATTACCACGCAGTCTGTGAGTGTTCCCCATTGCTCGGAATGGCTCCTCAGACTCTCATCAGTTGTTTCAAAGCTCAGCCCTCTGATCAAGAGCTTCTGTAGCTACTCGGGCACCTTGGGAGACTCTGACTTAGACATGACGGCAGTTGGAAGGTAGACTAATGATGCTTCCTCTGCAGCATCCACCAGCAGAAAGCCACAATTCTGTATTGACGGATTTACTTTTTGTATTTAGCTTGGCCTCAGTTAGCTTTCCTTAAAGGAAAAATGTGTGAAAATACTTAATCATGACTATGTGTGTGTATATATATATATATATATATATACATATATATATTTATACATATATATATATACATATATATATATATATATATATATTTTTTTTTTTAGTTTGGGAATTAAAAGTCTTAATTTTTATATATCTAATAAAATTAACTATAGATATAAAATATATTTGACTATTTGAAATGATTCAAATTCAACAAATATGAATAAGAAGTTTTCTCACTAGATTTCACTCATTTATTTATTAGGCACTTTTTGTTTTAATTAATTTTCCAGAACATGAGGAATTTTAATAGGATCAACATTAAGGGTAAAATATATTATTTATATTTATGAAACTTATTTGAGATTACTTTATTTAAATATGAATTAATATTTAATGTTGTTTTTAGATTTTTGTCAAGTAACATGTCAACTATTAAACTTCCTTTTTAGTTTTTATTATTTTATTTATTCAATAGAAGTATTTTGGGGGCCAGGAAGGTAGCTCAGTGGAATAAGTGCTTGCCTGGCAAATGCAAGGTCCTGAGTTCAATCCTTAGTACCACCAACAACAACAAAAAAAAAAAAAAATACTTAGGAAAAGTATTTTAAGTACCCTTTATGTACCTTTTCTCCTTTTAGAAGGAAACTTAGTCAAATGAGCTACTTGCACAGTTAATATTATACTCAGGATAAATGATACTCTTTTTTACCTATTTTATGTAGTTACTGATCCTTACCACTTAACAAAGTTAACTGATTTTTATCCAAGTTGGGGGGTTGTAAAATTGAGATAAACATAATTTTCCCACCCCTATGGCTGATAACTTTATTAAATTTAACAGACTTAATTAACTATAAGAATTCTAAATATGGTATATTTGCCTTCAGGCTGCTTGGTGTTTTCTTCTTTATTCAGATTTAAATTTGAGCTGTAAAAACTGAATTTAAATGCTTGAATAAATTATTATTAGTTCAAAAGCATACTGGTTCATATCAGTTGAAAGTAGCTATGAGTATACCTTATAACTATTTAGGATTTATGTACAACTTGTAAGCCCCTTACTATTTGTGAGGGGCTAAAATACAAAGAAAGTCTTGAGTGAGGATAAGGAAAGTTGAGCTCTTTGGTAGTAAAATACTGTAAACATTTGCAAGACTGATTACAAAATTGCAGGAAGACAAATAGAATACATAACTATCTTCTTTTTTTTTTTTTACATAACTATCTTCTGACACAGCCAAAAACACAACTTGCATTTTTGTAGTGTGCCTCTGAATTAGGCGTTAAATTGAATTTGATTGATAAATCATACTTAATAGCACTGTAAGGAAATGGCCTCTATTATACCTAGTAATCCTTTCTTTATTATAGACTTTCATTTTTATTACTACAGATTATTTATGATGGATTCTTATGTATTAGAGTGAGTATTATTATTATTTTACCAGTTTTTTCTTTGATGTGTATTTGTGAGTAACCTAAACACTAATATTAGTAGAATTTATTTTGGAGATTAGTGCTTTCCTTTTCTAACCTTTTATTTTGTTTATTCTAGGTTACCATTTAACAAAATACCTAAATATTAAGACTTATGAAATTTCCTTTTTTTTTTTTTTGGTGGGACCAGGGTTCAAACTCATGACCTGGCACTTGCCACGCAGGCACTTACGCCATGGAGCTATCTCCCTAGCCCCTAGCCTTATAAAATTTCAAAGGTAGAGAACCTGTTTTTATTTAAAATGAATATGAATTAATGTCAATGAATTACCTATTTTACATAAACTTTAGCAATAGAAGAAATACTAGATTGTGAATTTTAATACATTTTAATATGTGATATATGTTTTAGTAAAAATCAGAATTTTAAATAGACTGGAATACTAATTTTAATATACAGATGAATCATCTAAATTTAAAGTAAATTTTAAACTTACTTAAAGTCATGTTGGACTGCTTGTCATAGTACTTTTCATTTCATAGCTTTTTTTTTATTCCACAGCAACTATTTTGCTTTCTGATCAAATCTTAAAAGTTGTAATCTATGATAAACCCTGGGCTTTGGCTTATGAGATCATTGTTTTATAACTCAATTGCTTCCAGAAGCTAATAGATTATTAGTGTTCTAATCAAAATTTACAGTATGTCAAAGTTATTCTGCCTAATAAAATTATTGAAATACTTTCATTAAATTTATCACTCTGAATAATTATCCAATTGAAATATATGTAAAATAGCTGAAGTGTTTTAATACTATAAATCTAGACTTTTAAGTGAGTATACAGTTTAATATACACATGTACTTGAAGTTGTTATGTGCATGGGTTTTATATGAAATAGTCAAAAAGGTTTAAAAATAAAATAAAATTAATGTTGATGTACCAGTCTATGAATACTTAGAGAATTGCCTAGGAATTTACCACTTAATCTTGTCATCTTCAGTATATCTCCTCCAAGTTTAAGAAAAGGAAAGGTATTTTGTTCCTATAATTATTTGGCTTTCTATAAACTCCCTTTCATCATAGGCTGAGTATCTAACAGGTTAGATCACTAAGCAAAATTCTTTGATTTAATAGTCTGTAATGGATGATTAAAAAGGGAAAGGGCTATTATGATTAGACAAATTTGGAATTAGCATTTTAAAATTTATTTTTATTATTATTGTTATTACATTTTACAATAGTTAATACATTGCATAATGTTGTCTTCATCATAGTTGTTCAGAGTAAAAGATGCAAACATGATTTCTTGTCTAAACATTATTAGTACAGATCTTTTCATTGCATGAAAAGAAAGTAGCTGTATATTTAGTCAAATAGTCCATAATAGTATTGGATTATTAGCTCAGCTGGTATTATTGGAGGCTGTTGACTTGAGCCTTTTACAAATCTGCATATTAATATGGCTTTCCTTTTTATACCTCATGATTGGACTTTTCTGCTGGATGGTTAAGACCAAGATAAAGCAAGACCTATGTTACAAAAAAAATGTAACTTTTGTATCTGACAAGGTCAGTCTGGTCCCCTCAAGGTTTACCCTGGAGCTATGTACTGTGGTTTGCAAAACTTTTATCAGTGTCAGCCATCTGGATGTATCATGGCCATTGCTTGACCATTTTGCTTTCTGTGGAAGCCTGAGAGAATCTCTAGGTGACCCTTCCTAGGCACACTGTACATCATCAATCACTTTCCTCTGCGGCCCCATAATCTCCTTGAATAGGAAATTTGGAACCATTAACTGAGTTAATGGTTAAGTTAAAAAATATCTGCATAACAATGTTATTCTTTTTTTTCACATTCTATAGGGGTTCTAAAGTTTAGAATACCAACAATTGATGGGAAATACTTGTTTCTTGTTATGTCTAAGGCATTTGATATTCAGTAAGGTAGTGACGTTAAGCTCAAGTGCCTAAGTTATACAGAATAATATCATTAAGCTTCTCTTCTGGATGGTTAGCAACTTAAGTTGGCAGTCCAAATAATTAGAGAAAAAAAGGGATACAAGTATAGCCAATATTTTGGCACTAGCCCTCCAAAGTCAGTGAGAACACAGGACATAAAAGAACCTGTACTGTAACAGCATATAACTCAGTGGAATTACTATTGGAAAAATATTTATTTTTATAGTTCAGTTTCCCTGAGTTTTTATTTACTCCATTTGTAAGACAACTGAAAATGCATCATTAGTTTTTACCTTGACTTTGCCTGATTTTTTGCATCTTATAAAAAGATGAAGGCAGCCGGGTGTGGTGGCTCACACCTGTAATCCCAGCACTCGGGAGGCTGAGGCAGGAGGATTGGTGTGAGTTCGAGACCAGCCTGGGCTACAAAAGTGAGCTCAGGACCAGCCTCAACTGCATAGCGAGACCCTGTCTCAAAAAGACAAATAAATAAATAAATAAATAAATAAATAAATAAATAAATAAATAAATAAATAAATAAATAAAATAAAAAGATGAAGGCCATATAATGTATTTATTTGGAAGCAGTTAGAATTTTACTTACTTTCTCTCAAATGATAGTGATTCTTAGCCATAAATTTTAAGAACTTAAATTTACTTTTCCATAAAATTTCCCCAAGTATGTCTTTTTTATTAAACTAATATGCAGTCATCCATGAAGAACTGAAAAAAATATACCACAGTAATATATGTGCACTCATGTTTATAGCAGCACAATTTGTCATAGTTAAATCTTGGAAACACCCCAAATGCCTATCAGCTGAGGCATGAATATAAAAGCTGTAGTATTTTTATACATTGGAATATTGCTCAGCTATAAAGAAAGGTGAACTCAATATTATAGGTAAATGGATGCAACTAGAGTCCATACTTAAAAGGAAAATAAATCAAATTTACATGTATAAATGTCATATTATCTTCCTAATATAAGAAACTGAAGGAGTAAATAATATCCAAAAGATATAATAGATACTGTGAAAGGAAAAGAAACAGCTCAAAAGGAAAGATCTGGAATGAAGAAAAAAATATATATATTATAGTATATATATATTGGCTGGCTCAGCCTGCCCTGTGGGTGGGGCTGGCGTATCATATGATGTTGGGGATCAAACTGTGGTCCCTGAAGTTGCCTAAGCTTTCCTAAGCAAGCACTTTAGACCATTGAGCCATCTCACTGCCCTCCCAAAAAAAAAAAAAAAAAAAAAAAAAAAAAAAAATATATATATATATATATATATATATATATATATATACTCATAAGATAGCAAAGATAATTGTACTACTTATTTCTATTACTTCATTGAAAGGAATAGTGCTTACATTGTTTGGTCAGCTTTCCATGCCTATATCTGGTAATCTGAACAACTACTTTGAAGGTAACAATATGCAGTATAATAACCATTGTTAATTTCCTATCTGATTTTTTATTACTTTTTAATTCTCTTTAAAATAAAAAATTTAAGTAACAAAAGCAAATTCCTAACAGCTTTATTGAGATACAATTCACATGCTATATAATTCACTCATTTAAAGTATGCACTTCAGTGTTGGTGTAATATATGTCCAGTTGTACAACAACCACCATAATCAGTTTTATATTTTTATTGTCACTCCAAAAAGTCTTTTTTTTTTTTTTCTTTTTGTCTTTTTGAGACAGGGTCTTGCTATGCAGTTGAGGCTGACCTTGAGCTCACTTTTGTAGCCCAAGCTGGTCTCGAACTCGCACCAATCCTCCTGCTTCAGCCTCCCGAGTGCTGGGATTACAGGCATGAGCCACCACGCCCAGCTTACTATGTCACTCCAAAAAGAATCTCTGCTCCAAAAAGAACCATTGTGGTGGTTAGTCCTTCCCCATTTCCCCATAGAACTGTCTTTCCCCACACCAGACATACTTAACCACTGATTCCCTTTACGTTTCTGTGCATTTTTTATCTTAACATTGCATGTAAAAGACATCATACAGTATGAGCCACAACTATTTTTTCCTCTTTACTAGTAGATAGGTAATTATTATTTTAGGATGAGTATAATATTAGTTTAATATAGAAATTTGCCAACTCTAATACTAGAAAGTATTTCTTAATGTAGCATAGATACAACTTGAAGTCTGGAACAAAATATTTTTAGATGGATTTGGTAGGACATTAAACATTAGAGTAGTGACATCTGTTCCTTACACATGGGAAATCAGTTTATAATGCATAATATTATATCCCAAGTTCATCGTACATGGAAGTCTAGATTTCCAGGTTTAATTAAACTGAATTCATTGGTAACTCAGTAGTGAGTTTTTTTAGTAAATACATATTAAAAATATTTAACAAACCCAAGTGTGGTGACGCATGCCTGTAATCCTAGCACTTGGGAGGCTGAGGCAGGAGGATCACTGCAAATTTGAGACCAGCCTGGGCTATAAAAGTGAGCTCAAGGCTGGCCTGAACTGCATAGTATGACTGTTTCAAAAAGACTTAAAAAAAAAACCAAAAAACAAAAAACATGATGGATAACTTTTAATTTATTTATTTTTGTGGATGTTTCTCAAAATTTCTAGTATATTTATTTAGTGTTAGGTAATTTTTATAGACTTACCAAACATTTTCTTAGGTACAAGAGTAATTCTGTAATAGTAGATTAGAAAATGCATGCTAAAGTGTTTAGGTATGTTTCTTCTTCCAGTTTTGCATACATATATCTTGTATTATCTAATTTGAAGACAACACTACAATACAACAAATACTGTGAAATTCATATTGTTTTGTTTAGTGAAATTCTGTATCATTTGTAAATTTTGTTTTAATACTACTTTGTACTCTTTAAAAGAGAAAATTCTTTTAAAACCTTGATATTAATAGAGAAAGGGTTATCAAATATTATCCATTCTGCTAATTCCCCACATAATTCAATTAGAAATTAAGTTTTTATTTCTTATTATGAATTAAATCATTGACATGTTTATTTATCCTTTAAAAAAGTAAATAAGGTATTTAGATATAACATGCCACGATATTCTTCTGAACACAGACACTATAGACACCATAGGTGGTTCAAAATGAAAAATTGTGTTTTCGTAGGGAGAAAAGGTGGTGGGAGGTGGCAGCAAGCAAATATGACAAAATGTTAATAATTATGGTACCAAATCAGAAATTATGTGGATGTGTGTGACAAATAATCAGCATTTCTTGACTATTGTACTAAAAGATTCCTGTTTGTACTTCTTCCTCTGGGAAGTGTCTGTGCATTTCTTTTTATCCAGTTTTTGCCTGGGTCTTTAATTTTAGGGTGTCTGAATTTTTTTTTTTTTTTTAAGTTTTATATGTATTGTAGACATTAGTGTTCTGTCTGAGAAGTAGCTTGAATTTTTTTTCCCATCCTGTCAATTGTCTCTTCTCTCTGCTAATGATTCCTTTTATGTACAAAACTTTTTAGGTCGATATAACCCCACTTGTTGATTCTTGCCGTTATGTCTTGTGCAATTGAAGTTCTGTTCAGAAAACGTTTTTATATGTGTTCAAGTGCTTTACCTGTTTTATCTTCAAGTAGGTTTAATGTTTAGTACAAATGTTCAACAAAGATGGAAAAATGTTCAACCTCGCTGATCATTAGAGAAATGCAAATTAAGGCAGTGCTAAGAATGACATTTTGTTTCTTGCTCTGGAAAGAATGACAGTCATTAAGAAATCAAACATTAACAAATGATGTTAAGGTTGTGGTAAAAAAGGAACTCTCTTACATTGTTGATTAGAATGTAGACTAATACAGCCATTATGGAAATCAGTACAGAGAATTATCAAAGAACTAAAATTAGAAATTCTACATGTTCTAGCTATCTGCTTACAGATATCTTCTCCAAAGAATGTAAAATATTTTACTACAGTAATACATGAAGTGCTTATAACAGCACAATTTATAATAGCTAAATCCTGGAAGCAGCCTATAAACTCATCAACAAATGATAGGATAAAGAAAATTTGGAAAATATATAATGGAATATTATTTTACTATGAAAATGACAAATTTGAGACATTTGAAGAAAAATAAATATACCTGAAAAATACAACATTGAATGAAATAAGCGAGACATAAATACCATTTGATATTTCTCATTTGTGGTATCTCATTTGTTATCTCTCAGAGTACAAATACAGAATAGTAAAGGATGGATAGAAGGGAGTAAGGTGATGGATCTCTTACAATAGGGAAAGGATCCAAGGGAACAATGGTAAAGGGTGAAGAGGAGAAGGGGAAGTAAAGGCAATGAAAGAAACCTAGTAACTCGAATGAATGTAAACATTATATGTAATAACATGAGCTTAGATTAATAATAACAAGAATGAAACTCAGACTAAGGGAATTGGAGGAGGATGGAGGCAGGGACAAATTGAAGAAAGGAAAGGGATTAAAAAAAAAAAAAAAAAAGTATAGCCATGACAGCCCTGCCCCCGAGACATGCTGAGACAGCAATTGAGACTGGGTATGGTAGCGGCGTGCCTGTAATCCAACTCTTGGGAGGTTGTAAATAGGTGGATCACTATGAGTCCGATGTAGTAGTAAGACCCTGAACACCCTGTAGACCCTTCCCTAAAATAAAAAAATAAAATAAATTTAAAAAGCATAGCATGTTCATGTACCCACTGAGGATGATTGGAAACTACATGCACTGCAAACATGTACTAATAAAAATTTTTTTAAGTCAAAAAATACCTAACAGATTAGTAATGCATGCTCCTAGCTATGCCTTGGTGGGCCATGGAGCAGTGGCTTTGGGTACTATATCTGGTCCCTAGACAACTTTTCTGCAGGGCTGATCCCAGCTGCCTTAAACTGAGTGGTTTTGCTGCAGTGTGCCCTTTCACTGACTCTCCTATCTTAAAACCTATAGACTATGGACTGAATACCACCAAATAAAACTTTCTTCCTTTAAGTTGTGTGTCAGATATGTGTCCAACAATAGGAAAGCTACTATTATTACATCTTTTATATGGATATTTGAGTCTCTTTATAATAAAGGAAGAAAAATATATTCACTTTCTATAAACTGTGCTGTTTTTCAAGGTGTATATACATTTAAAAGTATTTGATTCAAAATTTAGCATATCTTAATTGTATTTGTTTTTCTGTAATTTATTTCATGTGTCTGTTTCTGTTTTTACCTTTTATAATTGTTATATTTCTATTTCTGTTTTCAAATATTGCACACTGTACATTATATATTCAAACCTGGAGAATAATTATACATATACCCAAATATCTACCACCTCCATTAAGAAATTTAAAGGGCAGTATATGCAGCTCTTATATATCCCCCTTCTCAAGCAAGTATCCACTACTTTTGGTTTTGTGGTAGTTATCCCTTTGCCTCTCTTTATAGACTTACTACACAGGCATGTATCTGTAGTCAAAACATTATATGGGCTTTCTGGTTTTTAACTTTAAATAAATGAAGACTATGTTGTATATTCTTTTGTGGTCTGATTTTTTGAAAAGCTTTGATAAATGACTATATTGGTAACAGTTATAGCAACTTTGTAGGGTGAGCCTTAACCATTATTCAAAATTCATTCAACATTATCATAATGACTGTAAAATTTAATATGTTGGTTCTAAAGTATTTGGGGAAGAGCAAGGGGTCCAAGAATAACTAAGAGTGGCTAGTATTTGTCTAGCACTACTATATACTAGTGGTATATTTGTAAATAGAACAGACAAGAATCTCTGCTGTCGCAGCATACATTCTAATGGAGAAAGTGGTAAATGACCACAATAAGTTAATAGGTCACTGTGTGGTAAAAGATAATAAATGCTATGGAAAAAAAGCCAGATAAAATAATGAGACCCAATGTTAGAGAGAGGGTTTGCAATATTGACTACAGTGGTTGGTGAGGCTTCATTTACAAAATGACATTCATTTGGAAAATAACATTTAAGTAAAGCCCTGAATAAGGTAAAGGATCAGGCAGGGAGTGACCATGTGAGTATGTGAATGAAGAACATTCCAAGCAAAACGACCACTCACTGTAATGGCTGACAGGGAAGCTTTATTGTATTGGGGTGATAGCAAAGAGACACCTTTATTTGTATGAGCTGAATGAATTAGGGCTGGAGCATAAGAAGATAAGGTCAGGGAAATAACAGGTTAAACAAGGTAGTAGGTTCTAGAAGACATTGAGAATTTGGACATTTATTATAAAAGAAATAGATAACCATACAGAAATAGCTTGATCTGTGATTTACTTTAAAATTTTGCTTTGACCACCTTTCAGAGTCCAATTGGTGAACCAGCAATAAAAACTATATTGTAGGCTGATAGCCCTGGAGTTTGTAAGAATTGATCAGGTTCCTGACAGTTTTGAAGATACAAAACAAAATTCTTGATTGTTTAAGAAAATGAAAGAAGCAACTCAGGAAAAGTCCAAGATGCTTTGTTTGAACAAAACAAGATAGAGTTGCCTACAATTGAATTAGGAAGAAAGATGGGTAGAGCTTTTTGGGTAGGAAAGAATCAGAAGTTCAGATTTTAGATGAAACATTTGTCTTCTTACATCTACGTGATATACAAGTATTCAGTCATATGGACTGTTGAGAGTTTGGGAGAGAGCTCTAGTCTGCAGTTAGGGGTCTTTGACTATATAGATGGTATTTAAAGCCTGACAATGAATGGGTATTTAAAAAACTGTCAAGGAATGAGTATGTATTGAGAAGAGAACATTTGGTTTCCTGTGGCTACCATAACAAATTACTGTAAGTTTGGAGGCTAAAAATAATAAAATGTATTCTTTTACAATTCTTGAGGTCAGAAATCTGAACCAGCTCTTATGAGAGTAAACTATACTGTCAAAAAGTTGTATTTCCTCCAAAGAAGATAGCAGAGATTCTGTTTTGTTTTTTGGCATCTTGAGAAGTATTTATTGAATCCTGATTGATAGCCCTGTCTCCATTTCCCAATGGAGTAGCATCTTTTCTCTTACATTCCTTTTAGCTGTTCTGTTTCTTGAGCTTTCTCTTCTGTGTAAAATTTTTCTCTACCTCTGTCTTATGAGGATGCTTGTGCTTATATGCAGGGCTACTTTTCCATCTTAGGATTCTTAAATTAACCACATCTTTAAAGTCTTTGCATATAAGTACACATTGGCTGGTTTCACAATTCAGAATATAGATATCTCTGAGAGGGACATTGTATAGCTTACCACCATTCCTCTTATCACCAAAAGATTCGTGTCTGTCCTGTGTATGTGTAGAATACATTATTTGCTGCATCTCAGCATCCTTCTAGGTCTCAGTACCTTACAGAACCAACTCAAGATCCAAAATGTCCTGTACATATCAATGCTTTTCATAATCAAATCAGATATAGATCATTTTCTGGTTATGATCCATCTTGGGGGGAAATTGCTCTTTAGCTGTGGGCCTATAAACTAGAAAACAAGTTACCCCTCTAATGAAGTGGCAGGATAGTGAAAAGATAAGAGTTTATAGACATTGCAAAAGTGATGGAAAAAAACAAATTAGTCACTAGTCCTAAACAATTTCAAAATCTAGTAATAAAAACTCCAGTAGGTTTCATGACTTAGAGGTAATTTTTGTGGCTTCAGGCTCTGCTCTGTGGGACTGAGGCTTTCCGTTCTGAGATAGCCTTTCCTTTTCTTGAAAGCAAATACATTCTTTATAGGTAAGTATTTTATCAGCCTGTTTCATGAACCTGTAGAATTTGGAGAATATATCACCTTCTATCTCAATCCAAGCTGGGAATGTTTTCTGCTAGTATAACATTTTCAGAAATATGGTAGGTCTTCTGTATATGTCATATAGTGATTTGTGTCAGTAGACAAAAGGATCCTTTACAGATCTTTCCTGGATAATCTCATATCTGTTTTTGGCTTCTGCTTAGATGGTGGAAGAGATCCATGAGTTACATACCTACTCATGATAGCAATCGCAAAAGGTTGTCCAGCCACATCCTTGACCTTTTTCCCAGAACATGCTTTCATAGCAGTGAATCTCCTAGCTTGAACATCTTTTGAAATCTAGTAAGCTGAGAATTTCCCAATGTTTTCTTTTGTTTTTAACTTAAATTTTTGCTCAGTTTTCCCCAGTCTTACATGTTTCCTTGTGAATTTTACTGTGAACAGTAAAAAGAATATAAATCTTTCAGTACTTTCTTGGCAATTTCCTTACCAAAATATCTAAGTTCATCACTTACAAGTTCTGTTTTCCACATAACTAGGGCATCTGAACAAAGTTTTCTGCTATTTTATAACAAAAATAATCTTTATTTTCTATGAAAGTAGTCCTCATTTCCGTCTGAGAGCTCATTAGCAGAGACAGTTGAACTTGGGTCACTCAGGCAGGCGGAGGCCTTAGAGGGGCTCTAATCCAACCTAAGTGGTGTCTTATAAGAAGGAAGTTGGATGTGCAGAGGAGCATCCATAATACACTTAAGGACAAAGGGCACAAGAAGAAGGGCAAGGTGCTTTCTGGAAACCAAGGGGAGCATCCTCAGAAGAAACTGGTCCACTCCTGTCAGCACCATAACCCTGGTCTCTCAAGCTCCAGAACTGTGAGAAAAGAAATCGCTGTTGATTGAGCCTCCCGGGTTCCATCATTTTCAATAAGGGGTGATAAGAATATACTTCTGGTATATTTTCACTGATTCTCAATGGTAACAGAAACTGCCAAAATAAATTAGGGACTTCATGTTTTCAAGAGTTGTTTTAAAATATGCTATTTCAGCCAGGCATGGTGGTGCACGCCTGTAATCCCAGCACTTGGGAGGCTAAGGAAGGAGAATCAGTGCAAGTTTGAGACCAACCCGGGCTATAAAAGTAAGCTTAAGGCCAGCCTGAACTACATAGCAAGACCCTGTCTCAAAAAGCCAATAAATTAATTAATTAACTAATTAATTAAAAATAAATAAAAAATAAAATATGCTATTTCAATAGAAGTTTAAAAGCTGGGGCTGGGGAGATAGCTCTGTGGCACAAGTGCCTGCTTGGCAAGTGCAAGGTCGTGAGTTCAAACCCTGCCCCCCCCCAAAAAAAATAAATAAAAAATAAAAGCCATACCTTATCTGTTTAGCAGTGGTTTTATTTTTTTTTTTAGAATGTTTTTTTTTAATTTTATTTTATTATTTTTTTCTTGTTTCAGAACCTTTGTTTGTTTATTCATTCATTTTTTTTATGGCCGGCTCAGCCCGCCCTTGAGGGCAGGGCTGGTGCAGCATGTGGTGCCCGGGATCGAACCGCGGTCCCTGAAGCTGCCCAAGCTTCCCCAAGCAGGCGCTTTAGACCACTGAGCCATCCCGCCGGGCCCCTAGCAGTGGTTTTAATTAGAAAGTCATTCCTCATATTGTCAATGTCTGACACCAGAATGGAGCCCTGTGTGGGAGTGGTATCAGATGGATGCATGCACTCCTGGGTACATGTGCTCCAGTGTATCCAGGTCCCTGAGGTAGACAGATGACAGTCACATCTTTTTATCAGTACACTAACTTTTACCTGTAATGAGCAGATAGTGCACACATTTCATGAAGCCACCTTCCTAGAGCCACCCAATAAGATAAAAATCACTAAAACTAGAGATCTCAGTATATATACACCATTAAAATTCACTTAATCAAAATTTTCAAAGTGGTCCTGAGATAAACATCTTGTCTGTTTAAGGTCAGCTATTAGTCACTAGGCTGCATACTGTCATGCATTACCAACTTGGCAAAAGTATCAATAAAGGACAGTTTTGTTTTGATATGTATATATATACATATATATTATATGCATACACAAGATAGGATTGATATACAGCTGCTTTCTCCTACTAACTTCTTTAGAAACTATTTCATTGCTATTTTATCTTTTTTTCACATTAAAATGAATAAAAACTAAAAATGGCAAAACTTTTCAAAGTGTTAATATTAGGAAATATGAGGAAGTCTTTTTAATTGTGCTTTTATATATGTAGTTTTTCTTTATTTTATTTTTTGGCCAGCACAGCCCACCCTGAGTGTGGAGCTGGTGCAGCATGTGGTGCTGGGGATGGAACCACGGTCCCCTGTGCCTGCCAAAGCTTGCCCATGCTGGTGCTTTCAACCACTGAGCTATCTTAGTGGCCTCAGTACATAGGTTTGCAATAATGGAGTGTGCATAGATAGAATAGCATAAAAGAGCAGGACTAGGGAGATAGCTCAGTAGAATAAGTACTTGCCTGGGAAGTGCAGTCCTGAGTTTGATCCCCAGTACCTAAAAAAAAAAGATTACATGTCCATTTATGTCAGTAGTATATAACTTCATGTATATATACATGTGTGTATGTTTCTGTTTTATGTAGGTGTGTATGTACCTTATAAGTGTACACAATGAGTAATAGTAACACATAGAAAGCAATATTGATATATACACAGATGGATACATAGACATAAAGAGGTACATACATTCATTTGATAAAAATATGTTTGTAATTTTTACATAAGTTGCTGATTATATTGAATGGATGTCTGAAAAACACCATGATAGGAATGCTTCTTCAGTGTTCCTTATTAAACTCTGTTGTACAGTATCTTTAACCATGGGAGAAATACACATTTGACCAACTGCGTCTTATAAACACCTTACCTTAATTACAATATTGATTTGGTAAAATAGGTGGGTATACAAGACTTAGTTATAACCTAGTTCCAATCAATATACTTGTTTTGATATTGGCTACACTACAATATGTTTCATTGAGGTGATTTCATCTTAAATATTACTTTTAAGTTCAAACTTAAAAATAATACTACATCTATTTAAAAAGTTGTCTTCAAGTTCTAGGCTGAGATGGTTGTTCACAATTTTATGTGAATGAATGTTTTAAAATAGCCTGAATCTGGGCTGAAGACAAGATAGCTCAGCAGCTGATGTGCCTGCATGGTAAGTGTAGCATCCTGAGTTCAATCCCTGGTACTAGCAAACTGCCTAACAAAATAACCAAATGACTAACCCAATAAATAAATAAAATATCATGAGTTTGGTTCTCACACCTAGTCTGGCAGAATTATCGATGCACAGAGGACTGACAGTTACGTGGCAATACCAGTTCTAAAGTGATCAGAAGAGAACTGAAGATTATGAGAAGCAGGGTTTGAAAGTCCCTGGGCATTCAATGTTCTGCCAGAAACATGAGCATCCAAAGGCAGTTCTACCTTCAGCTGCAGAAAGGATCTGTTTTCCTTTTTCACTCTTTTCCTCTGGAGCTGCTGCGAAGGCCACCAGGGCTCATTACTGAGTCTGCGCTGGGCTGTTCCTCTGGCTTCAGGGCGCTCAGGATGATGACAGGTTGCAGGTGGCTCCCAAAGAGCACACCAAGCCAGTTTTTTTAATTTTAGATATTTGTTATAGCATTCTCTGACTTCATGGCAGTGAAATTTTTAGACAGTCTCTGACTTACTATGGTTTTATTTAAAATGTTTTGACTTTACAGTGATGCAAAAGCCATACACATTTAGCAGAAACCATGCTTTGAATTATTATCTTTTCTCAGGGTAGCCACATGTAGCATAGTACTCATTTGTGATACTAGGCAAACCACAGTCAGCTAAGTAATCGTGAAGGAATACTGTACAGTGTACTAGATTTTTAAAGTTTAGATATATGAAGCATACTTAGGATGGGTTTATCAGGGTGCAACTCCTCATAAGACAAGGAGCATCTGTTAATTTCCTGTGGCTGCTGTGAAAACTTACCACAAATTTAGTGCTTTAAAATGACAGAAATGGGGCCCGGCAGGATGGCTCAGTGGTCTAAAGCGCCTGCTTGGGAAAGCTTGGGCGGCTTTAGGGACCGCGGTTCGATCCCCGGCACCACATGCTGCACCAGCCCTGCCCTCGGGGTGTGCTGAGCCGGCCATAAAAAATGAGTGAATAAACAAAGGTTCTGAAACAAGAAAAAAATAAATAAATAAATAATTAATTAAATAAATAATTAAAAAAAAATAAAATGACAGAAATTAATTAGTTTATGGTTCTAGAGTCCAGAAATCCAAACTAAGCATTAAAAAGTTAAGCCTGGGCCTTACTTCTTCTGGAAACTTTCAGAGAGAATATCGAGTTTCTTACATTTTCAGCATCTGAGCTGTAATTTGCCTGTCTTGATAGTTCTCATGCCTTTCCACTCTGCCTTCAGAACCAACAATATAGCAACTCTTTTTCTTCCTTCTCCTCTATAGACGCACCCACTTAAAGTACACAATTCAATAATTTTTCAACACATTCACAAAAGCAGGCCACAATCCATTTTAGAAAATTTTTATTAACCCAGAAGGAAATGCCATAGCTGTCACCCTTAGCCTGTCCCTCCACTTCTTAGCTACCCCTTGCCTTGCCTTAGGTAATTGCTAGTTTGCTTTTTGTCTTCTAAATCTGTATATTTGCTTATTTGGGACATATTATCTAAATTAAATCATGTAAGGTTAGTTTTTTATATCTGATTTTTTTCAGTTAGCATGTTTTAAGTGTTCATCAGTGTATCCAAATTTCAGAACTTTTTGTAGCTGAATATTATTCCATATTAAGAATGTCCACTTTTGTTTACCCATCACCTGATAAATACTTAGGTTTTTTCCTACCTTTTAGCTTTTCTGAATAATGCTATAAATAATTTTGCACACATTTTCACATGGAGGTATATTTTCATTTCTCTTAGGTGCAAAACGGGTAGAATTTCTAGAATTATGTGATAGTGCTGTGTGTAACCTTTCAAGGAAGTTTAACCGAGAGATACTTTTCTAAAATGACCATACTATTTTGTATTTCTGTCAGTAATATATGACATTTCCAGTTTTTCTGCTTCCTTGCAGAGCTCTCTTGACTGTGGGCATCCAGGTAGGTTTGAGGTGACATCTCATGTGGTTTTGTTTTGCTTTTCTCTGATGGCTAATGATGTCATGTACCTGTTTGTGTGGTTATTGCAGGTTTGCTCTATGCCAGATTCTGTGCCCATTTTATTATTGGGTTATCATCAATTGATAATCACTAATTATTCCTTTTATTTTTATTCTGCCAATAAGACCTATATTAGCTGTTTTATTTGAAAATATATTTTCTCCTTATGTGAGTTATATTTTCAGTCTTAATGGTATCCTTTCTAACACTCAAGTTTGGGTTTTTTTTATTTTTTAGTGTTGTTTTGTTTTTGATATTGTTGGTTGTTGTCGTTGTTTGTTTTTTCCTCCAGTACTAGGGGCTACATCCCTACTTATTTATTTATTTATTTATTTATTTGGTACAGGGTCTCACTATGCAATTTAGACTCATCCTGATCCTCCTGTCTCAGCCTCCCCAACACTAGGATTACAGGCGTGTGCCACTATGCCCAGTTTTAATGGCCAGCACAGTGTATCCACCATTCTGGGGCTGGCACAACATGTGATACCAGGGATCAAACCCGGATCCTGGCACTTGCTAGGCAAATGTTTAGACTGCCAAGCTTTGTTTTTATCTATTTAGTATCAGAGATTTAAAGCGAGAACATTTCCACTGAGCTATGTCCTCAGTCCCCCCCCCCTTTTTTTTTTTACTTTTTACAGTGTTTTACAGTAGTGTCTTACATAGTTACTACATTATCCAGTCTAGTATCCTCCTGCCTTAGTGCTGAGATTGCAGACCGGTACCACAATACCCAGATAACTTTTTTAAAAACTTTGACAAGATATGTTTCTTCTCTTTGTATTTTTGTTGTCATAACTAAAAACTTTAGTTAGCTTAGCCAGGAAAATGATTACAAAGATTTGCAGCCATGTTTTCTTTTTTTTTTTTTTTGTCTTTTTGAGACAGGGTCTCGCTACGCAGTTGAGGCTGGCCTTGAGCTCACTTTTGTAGCCCAGGCTGGTCTCGAACTCGCACCGATCCTCCTGCCTCAGCCTCCCAAGTGCTGGGATTACAGGCATGAGCCACAGCCATGTTTTCTTCTTGGGGTCCTATTCACTTCCTTTTAGGTTTCTGATCTATTTTGAATTAATTTTTAGCATGAGGTCAGGTTCCAATCTCATTCTTTTGCATGTAACCAGCCAGTTGTCTCAGGACCATATTAAAAAGATGAGAATCTTTCTGTATTGAATGAGGTTAATACCCTTGTAAAAATCATTTGACTATAAGTATGCTTAGTAGCAGACTCTCAGTTCTGTTCCACTGACTTACAACCTAGCCTCATATCACTGGCTTACTGTCATAGTTACAATGGTACTGCAGTAAGTTTTCAAATTGGGAAATATATTTCTCCCAAATTTTTAAAATATATTTAGTGCAGGGTCTACAGGGTCTCACTACATAGATGGAACTCATAGTGATCCTCCTGTTTTCGGCCTCCCAAGCACTGTGTGCACTCCATCTCAGTCACTGTCTCAGCATGCCCCACGGGCAGGGCCAGCATGGCTTGTGGCACACAAGCCTATAATCCCAGCTCTTGGTAGGCTGTAAACAGGCAGATCACTATGATCCAATCTAGTAGTGAGACCCTGAGCACCCTGTAGACTCTTCCCTAACACACATACACAAAGAGAGAGAGACAGAGACAGAGACAGAGAGAGAGAAAAGAAAAATTTTTGGCCAAGATAATACCATTCTTGGGGGAGATAGCTCAACTAACTATAACATCAGCTTAGGTAAGAGCAGGAACCACTTTTCGATCCCCGGCACCACAGGCCGTGCCAGCCCCACCCAAAGGGCAGGCTGAGCAGCCAGAGTCCAGACAGGGTGGTACACACCTATAATCCCAGTGCTGAGGAGAACAAAATGGGAGGATCACCAGGAGTCCAAGCTGCGTAGTGAGACCCTGCAACAACCAAACATGTTAAAATGATAATAATACCATTCTATTTGGAGGTTTTTTTGGTTTTTGGCTTTGGGTTGCTTCTTTTTTTGGGGGGGTGCTTGTTTTTGTTTTTCTTTTGAGGTGTGGGGGAGCAAACTCACGATATTATGCTTGCCAGGCAGATGCTTAGGCTGCTGAGCTATATCCTTGGCATTCTAACTATTTGAAAGAATACTGTCCATTAATATTAAGTATATTCACATTTTCACATTGTTCTCAAACAGATCTGTACAACTTCTTCGTCTTGCAAATCCAAGACTTTATATCCATTGATTGAATAACTTTTCCCCTTCCTTTCAAGTCCATGGCTGCCACCATTCTACTTTCTGTTTCAATGAATTTGATTATTTTTAGATACCTCACATAAGTGGAATTATACACTTTGCCATTTGTCCTGTTATGGTTGGTCTATTTCATATAGCATAATGTCCAAAAGACTCACCTGTGTTGTAGCTTGTGACAAAATTGCCTTCCTTTTTTGAGACAAAATAATATTCCATTGTATATTTGAAACATTTTAAGCTTCTTGAATTTTCATATGAATTTCAGTGTTAGCCTATAAGTTTCTGCAAATGAATCACCTGAGATTTGTTAGAGATTACATTACTCTTTAGATCTGTATATCCATTTGGGAGTATATTACGATCTTAATCTATGACATAGGCTATCTTTCAGTTTTTTGGGTCTTCTTTGATTTTTATCAGTAATAATTTTTTAGTTTTCAAAAAATAAGTTCTATACTTTTTTGGTTCAGTTTACTACTAAATCAATATTGGGTTTGATTCAGAATTTTTAAATTTTATTTGTTTATTATTGTCTTATAAAAACAATTGGTTTTATATATTGCCTTTGTATCTTAGAATCTTAAAAACTCATATATTAGTTCTGATAGGTTTTTTCTGTTGTTTATTAGAACTGTCTATATACAGTATCATGTAATCTGAAAATTGAGATAGCTTTATAGCATTGTGTTTAAATCAAGTAATTCAGCATGTTTACTGAGGACCTTTTCTCTATCAGTCACTGTACAGCATGTTAGCAATATAAAACCAATAGACACAAACTCTACTTTCAGTGAAGCTTGTGATGTAATTAGGGTACAGGTCCTTAGACCAATAATAACAATTCAGCTTTGTCAATTACTAATATTTAAGAACCGTATAAGGTGCTGTTATAGCACCAAAGAGGGGCTGCTAAATTTACACCATGAGGCACTAGGTAAACTCTACATAAATTTATGCAAATTTCTGGCCCATTCTGTAAGTAAGTAGCAATGGTGGTGATAACTTGTCATTTCAAGGCCAAAATGACTTTGTATATTTAAAAATTATTGAGTAGTATGAACTTCAGCTTTAAGATTTTTAAGGTCTATTAAAAATTTAAGCAGATTTATATTAGTAGTGAGATAGTTCACCAAGTTTTCAAGTATATACAGATGTTTGATTATGTAGTAAATCTGTTACTACAAAAGCATATGATCACATTTGGAAAATTACTATTGCATGTCTTGGCAGTTGGTTAAGAACTGAAAACTTGTAAAACTAACTGGTGTTTTGATAGATTAAGTTCAAGGCCACCTTTTGTTTAAACAATGTTTTGTTTTCTGTAATTAGACCATGCTAGGTGAATTAAGTATGTAATTAAAAACAGAAGGTTTGGCTAATTCAGAATAAATGAGTACAAAATACAAGGTCATTATCCATCTCTAGTGAGATTCCAGATGAACAATGCACATGGAACTATTTATGAAACATTTTGCATGGTCAGAGCTCCTCGAGGTTGCTGTCCATGGCTTTTAAATTAAAGTATTCACAGACTTACAGAAAAAATGTACCTATAATATAGAAGTATAATCTCACTTACATTGCTCATCTGAATGTAAAACCAAAAAAAGATTAAAATCTAATCTTCTATCTTAAATAAAATAGTAAAATGTATTCCTCCTGTTTCAAATGTGAACATTTAATAAGTTGCTTGGAACACTTAATTCATGGTTAGAATTGTGATAACTTTTGAGTGTTCTGAGTCTCAATTGTTTTCATTTTAACACAGTCAAATCTATCTCCTCCATGCTTAGTCAGTGGGTGCCATGGGATGGAGTTTTCCTCAAGGAAGAATTTTATTTGAAATATATTCTTTTTATAATATGGGAATGTGTTGCTTTCAGAAAACAGGTGCTTAATTTAGCAGTTTATTCATGAACAAAATTTGATTCATTGACTAAGAGTTCAGCTTAAATTTCACTTAAAAAGTCCCTTTCGTTATGGTTTCTTGTAGCTCCAGGTTTTTCTACCATTTCTCCTTTTTTAACATCTGTGCCTAAGTTTTTTCTAGTCTTCTCTAGCATCACCCCACCCCTCACCCCCATTTTTATCCACTTGCCTTTTGCTTCTTTCCAGGCAGTTTAAGGTTGATTTCTTGAACAAAATGAATATGTCTCCCCAAAAAAAATGTTTCTGTAGTTTCTTGTAAAGATTTTAATATACACTCTAGAACAGCATTTCTCAACCTGTGGGTAGTGACCCCGGGGGTGGGGGCAGGTTGAACAACCATAACACAGGGGTCACCTAAAGCCATCGGAAAATACATAATGCATATCAAGTATTTACATTCTGAATCATAACTGTAGCAAAATTACAGTTCTGAAGTAGCCACCAAAATTATTTTTTGGTTAGGGGTCACCGCAACATGAGGAACTGTATTGTGGGGTCACAGCATTAGAAAGGTTTAGAAGCACTGCTCTAGAAACTACTTCTCATAAACTGTCTACTTCACTTCTTAAGAGACTTAAGGGTGAATATCATGGCATTTGTTCTTAGCACCATAACCTAACACCAAGTGTGGTTTCTATCTATCAGTAATTGCTCAAACAACATTTGTTCATTGAAATATTTATTGAAGTTGGTTATGGTGGCAAATGCTTAATGCCAGCATTCTGGGAAGCTAAAGCAGGAGGTCCAAGTTTGAGCCTGGCCTAGCCAACCAGGGGACTTTTGTGAGATTCTTTTGATTAAAAAAAAAAAGGGAGGCTAGCAAGATAGCTCAGCTATCTAAAGTACCTGCTTAGGCAAGCTTAGGCAAGCTTAGGCAACCGCAGGGACTGCAATTGATTGCTGGCATCACATGGTATGCCAGCCCCACCCCCAGGGCAGGCTGAGCCAGCCATAATGTAAATAAATACATAAACTTAAAAAAATTAAAAAGTCTTTTAATGAGCTGGAATGTACATTGCAAAGGCTCTGGATTCAGTCCCACTACTGCCCCAAACCCAATGTGTCAAGTAAATGCTACAGACCTTCAAAACTATAAACATTCAGAATCTTATCAGGAACCAAGTCCTTCTGATAGAAAAAAAGAGATTGCTGTTAGAGAAGATGATATTTAAATAGATTCCTAAGAATGGGTAAGAATGTGCTAGACAAATGGAAAAACTGGTGCTACAAAAGAATTGGGAGCTACAAAAAATTAGGAGTTGTTTCTCAGACATATACCAAATAGAGTTCTACAGAAATACCTATTTACACTAGATATTCAGAATTGCAGTCATTTTCTAACTGCTATAGCTGAAGACATAAATATAGAGGAATAATAATATTAAAAAGACTGAGGTAGGTTGACTCTGACTTATATAAAGCTATAATATGGAGAAATAGTAATATTAGACAGCTGGAGATGGAAATATGTGATATCCTATATACTGACGGAGGAGAGCATATCAAGAAAGAGAAAGTGTAAAAGGTTTTGGCAAAATTAAAGCATAACAGATTAAAAATTGGAACATGAACTTGACAGTTAGGAAGTCAGTGTTGCTTTTTAAATACTTGTTTACCCTGAATATTGCTCAGGAAGATGTCATTTCAGCCAGTTGAGTCTTGTTTGCATGAGTTACGCTTGTGGGTCTGTTTTATGTCAGTTATTTTTTTGCAAACTTTTCATTTTTTCCTCTTATGAAGTTTTAATTGAATATTAATTAAATAAAGTTAAGTATTTCAAAACAGTATCCCAAAATTCAAATCAAATTATGAGTCCAACTTGGAGGCTTAAGTTGTATATCACATGTATGAATCTGTAATCAATTCAGAATACTCACATAATATGTGAGTAGGTTAATATATGCAGAGATATCAACTAAGAAAAAGTTTCCATGGTAGTAAAGAATCACTAAGGATAAAACATAACATAAATACTGGAATGGAAAATATATGACCAAAACTTCTAACAGTTTGGAGATAGGATATTGCACAAAGTTCTAGTAGGTCGTGGACACAGACAGTGTGCATAACACTTACTGGTGGCCAGATGTTGCTTGTGGGACTGAACTGCTGCTATTTCCTTGATATCTACCCTGTAGATCTGGACAGAATCATGACCCATAGGGTGCAGGAGAAGTCCATTTGTAGAATATGCTGTTGAACATACTCTGTTGCTGTCTGAAAAAAAAATAGTTGAAAGACTTCTTTTGTATACCTCTTTTTCTCCTGTGTTCAGTTGTTTGCCCTATTCGGTTGGTTCTTTCCATTCTCCTTCATGGAGTGTGGTCATTTTGATCCCTCTCTAGGATGTCTTTTAGTAAACTGTATAGGGTGGTTTTGTCCCCATGAAATTCTTTATTTGTTCTTTGTCCTGGAAGTATTTCATTTCTCCATTGAACTTGAAAGAGAGTTTTGTAGGGTATAGCAGTCTCGGCTGGAATTTGTTTTCTTGCAAGGCTTGAAGTACTTTGCTCCATGCTCTTCTTTTTTTTTTTTTTAATTTTTTATTTTATTTATTTATTTATTTCTTGTTTCAGAACCTTTATTTGTTTATTCACTCATTTTTATGGCTGGCTCAGCCCGCCCTGAGGGCAGGGCTGGCGCAGCATGTGGTGCCGGGGATCAAACCACTGTCCCTGAAGCCACCCAAGCTTTCCCAAGCAGGCGCTTTAGACCACTGAGCCATCCCGCTGGGCCCTCCATGCTCTTCTTGATTTGATGGTTTGTAAAACAAAATCTGCCATTATTCTCATGGGTTTTCCTTTAAATGTGATCTGTTTCTTTTCTCTAGTGGCTTTTAGTATACTGTTTCTGGACTGAATTTCCAGGATCTTGATGATTATATGCCTGGGTTGGGTTTTAATTGGACTGATGTTATTTGGAGTTCTATATGCTTTAGTTACTGAATGTCTAATTGTTTTCCCATATTTGGGAAGTTTTCTGCTATTACTTTTGCCCATATTCTTTTATATAATTTGTATTGACTCTTTCTTTCTCATTGATGCCTGTTAGTGTTACATTGTTCATCTTTGCATCATTTTGCAGATGTTAAATTATTTTTTCTTACATCTTAGTTGTTATTAAGAGTTCTTTCCTTATCTCTTCACTAGCTGCAATGGTGTCTTTAAGGTCTGAAAGTCTATTTTCACTTTCATTGAAACGGTCTTGCTAGCTTGTGATTGAAGTTTTAACTTTCTATATAACACTTTGAATATGCTGCATAATTCTGTTACTTTCCTATATTGCTCATTCAAGAATTCCATCATTTTTCTATTCTCTTTTTTTAATCAGTATCTTCTTTAGAAACACTTAGTATTTCTTTTATTATAAATACTATTTCTTTCTTTATTTCAGAAATTATTTCTGATCTGATTTCCTATATACCTTTCTGCAGTTTTTTTTTTTTTTTTTAATTTGGATGCTATTATTTCAGAGATTTCAGGTATGTAATTTCCAATTTCTTCTATGCTGTTGTCTCCTGTATTTGTTCTGGGTGGGCTCAGGGCCAGAGAGTGCATTTTGCTCCTCCTTTTTATCATTTTATATAGTCCTGTCTTCTAACCTTTGGGGTAGAACTGTGGTAGAGTTCTTACCTTAGCACTATATTTGGATCTACCAAGTTCAAACTTGTCCAGGTGGCGTGGCTTGGGTATGGCTGCTGCACTACACTTCTTCCTGCTGCAGACTTTGGAGGTGAACCTGCTGGGCCACTCTGGCAAAATGTTCTGCTCCTGAATCAGCTGGATGGGTCTTATCTCTAGTCTCTCTGCAGGGAGTTCTGTGGCAGTTTTCCACACTGAGCCTATCAGATGGATGAAGTTCCAGTCACCTGCAGGGCTTGGCTGCTGGACTGAATGAGTTTCCAGTGGGCCCAGGGTGGTCTGACTCATGTGCCAGGCCTGGTTATTGGGTTGAATGAATTTCTCATGGTCCCAGAGCAGTCTCCCTCACATGCAGGGCCTGGATTCTGGGTAATGAGTTTCTGGCAGGCACCGGGCAGTCTCACTCATGCCCTGGGCCTGGTTGCTGGGTCAAGTTTCCAGCGGGCTTGTGGAGTGAGTTTCTGACAGGCCTTGAGCACTTTTTAAGTCGTTGTATTTGTTTTTGATGTTTCTTGCAAAATCTAATAATAAGTTCTGATCACTTTCTTTTACTAACTTGTGTTAATTGTGAAAACTAACATAATTTTGTCTACATCTCTAGAAACTCTTACTGTAAGTACAGTAAATACAATTCTCATACTTGTCCAGAACTCAGTGATACTCTTTTACAATAAAAAACAGATACATTTGGAACACCAAGACTGAGGAGGAAGGCAGAGTCAAAAAACCTCCAAAAGAAGAAAATCAAAAGGAGAGAAATGTTAATACATCAGGAAGGATGAATCTACTATGAAACAAAAAGATAAAAAAGATATCTACTTATTGTCAATTACACATAACACAAAAATGATAGAACTTAAGCAAAACTAAAAAAAAATACAGTATTGGTCAGTGATTATAATTTTGTGGGTGGTAGTGATAGAATTGACCAATATCTAACAAGAGCAAGAAAAAATATTGTTATAAAATATATTTAACCTTAAAATATTAAATTTATTATAAAACATTTCTGTACCTTCTGAACCAAACAGTATTGAGCTTGTTATTTATTCAAAACAAGGTGGTTCAAAATACATCACTTGCAATTTAGATTAGATTTAATAAACAAAATAGTTACAAAACACTGGATAGCAAAATGTCACCCAGGTTCTCCATCGTTAACGTTTTTTGCCATTGTGTTTAATGGGTAGGCATTTTGTTATAATTTTATCACCACAGAAAGGCCATTGCAACAGTGTAAATAAAGTATGTTATTCAAAGAAAGATAATAATGCCAAAAATAAAAAAGACTAAAAGGCTCAAGTCAACAGCTTCAACATTGCCAGTTCTACTGATAAGCCACTACTATTATGGAATATTGCTCTATGTATGCAACTACTTTCTCTTTGTTCAGTGAGAAGAAATACTTGTACCAATAGTGTTTAGAAAAGTTATCATGTCTGTATCTTGTACTCTGAACAACTACTATGAAGACAACAATTGTGGCTGTCCTAATGTGTTTTGAAACTGTCTCAATGTTAATTTTATTGAAAGTAGTAAGAATAAAGAGAAAAAAGAGGAGGAGAAGGAAGGAGAAGGAGGAGGAGAAGGAGAAAGAGGAAGAGGAGGAGGAGGAGAAGGAGAAGAAGAAGAATGCCCTGAAGAACCTGAGAATCATGCTGAAACTGAACTGAACACCATTCTTTGCCAGGCCAGGAATCACAAGATCTGTAATGACTAAAGCAGCTGCAAGGGCAGCCAATTTGGAAGAGAAAGAAGTTGCCTCCAAGAGGCCTGCAGAAGAGAAGAAAGGAAAAAAAGCTGCTGTTCCCAAGAAGCCTGTAAAGAAGCCTTTGGAGAAAAAGCCTGCAGCTCCCAAGAAACCAGCAGGAAAGAAACCTACTGAAGAAAAGAAGCCTGCTGTGTATTTCAAAATCTCTATCCCATATGAGTGTATAAATATGTACAGCTTATTTTGAGCAAAGATCTGGTCAAAGAGGCAGTAAGGGGGAAAAGAAAGGAAAGGAAAGGAAAGGAAGAAAGGAAGAAAGAAAGAAAGAAAGAAAGAAAGAAAGAAAGAAAGAAAGAAAGAAAGAAAGAAAGAAAGAAAGAAAGAAAGCTCACTGTACCTGTTAATGATAAAATTATCTCCTAAAGTTGGACTGGGAGGGCAGGGATGGAGCTAGTGTAAATTACACCTTCAAAAGAGTAATTTGGCATATGTATTAAAAGCTTTTAATGCTTTCTTATTCTTTTACTTCTGGAAATGTAGTTTAAGAAAATAGGCATGTGCAAGTATCATATTGTCTCACTAGTGTAAGAACCTGAAAGAGTAAAAAGAACTTTTTTTAACCAATTTTGCATGTTTATGTCAGTAATATAAACAACTAATTTGATTACAGCATTATACAGTGTAACAACTGTTGCTGAATTCCTATTATTTTGTTTAGTGAAATTCTGTATCATTTCTATTTTATTATTATTTCTTATTCTCTAAAAAAATAAATAAATGAAAACATATGTGGAAATGATAGTTTATGTAATAAAAACTGGAAGAAAAACTTACATGTCTAGAGACCCAGTCTTTCCAGCTCACTGTTCACTATTCCTGAGGCCCTGTTCTCATTTTCAGTCACAAGTGGAGGCATCTTTTGAGGAAGCAGGTTGGAGAAACAGATGAAGAGGACCATGCCTTTCTTTTGAAGCAGGTGCCAAGAAGCTGCCAGATAATACTACCCAGAACTTAGTCTGACAGTTGAACCCAGTTGCAAAAGAGACTATAATGTTGTCTGTATTCTGATTGGCTCTGCACCCAGCTAGAAATGTTAATGTATGTGGAATAAAGATAGAACAAATATTGAGGGACAGCAACTATGTACCACACCCTCTGTGGTGTACATATTTCATTTCTTAGTTCTGCCTTTATTTTGAAGGTACTCAGTTTACTTCCATAGACTGTCTAATCTATAAATCATCTAGGTGAATCCACAACTGGTTTTTCATTCTCTGGAGCAAATACCTACTGTTAGTGTCAGTTACTAAATTTCCTGTCATATTTGAGATTTTATCTACTTTTCCTGTCTTCATATGGAGAATTATTTGCAGTGCCTAGTAGATGAAGAGTATTGCTACTAAACATTGTCAGCTCATACACATCATTTGTAAGTACCAAAAGAATAAATTGCATCTTTTGTTCTTCCTTTCTATTCTTTTCCTACCCTGCACACAAAACTAGGAAACATGGCCATTTTTGTACCACACTATTTTGGAGAACCTTGGAATATAGGTACCATTTTCTAACTTTTAGCACATTTAAGGCACTCTAACAATTATAAAACTATTTGACTTGTACCCTCAAGATAGTTCTTTCTCTTTAGAAAAAGCATCATTTGTGGCATATATTAGGGGAACTATTTTATCTCAACAAAAAGACTATTTTTTGTGAGGAGCTTCACTTCATAGGTCATTTGATGAAGCCATGCTTTCCCATCACACATAGGTTATCTGGTGGAGCTGCTGCTATTTAGATTGCCTTCAGTATTTCACGTTCAACAGACACTGAATTGGCCGTGTCACAGAAGGGGAATAGGGAGAAGTTGGGGAAAGAGACAGATGTCGCAATTGTTTCAATTTTGTAGCTTTTCTCCATAAATGATTTAGTGGTGATTTAGGGTATACAGAGACACTCTAGTGTTCTGACAGTTATACCAAAAGTTTTAGAAATTATCTGTCATAGCTATCAGCTACTACATTGAGTAGAAGTATAAACATCTCATTGTCTACAAGAACATACACATATGAGTTAAGTAGCTTTACTCATGATCATATACCTCATGAATGTTGAAGCTGAAATTCAAATCCCAATCAGCCTAATTTTTGTGTTTTCTTTCCAAACATGGTAATACATGTGCTTGGTCCCTAACAATTAGTCAAAGACATAAGGGCAGTCTTCACCTATGTGAAGTGTGGTCATGTGACCACAGTAGATTTTTGTTTGTTTGTTTATTTGTTTCCTTTTCCAGTACCAGGGATTGAACTCATTGAGCTTTGCAGACAAGTAGTTTTTAAGCTTTATTTTATTTATGGATTTGTTTATTCTTGCAGTACTGGAGATTGAACCTAGGGCTAGCATTGAGCTTTATCTCCAGCAACGTATAATTTTTTTACTTGACTTTTTATTAGCAAATGTCTGAATTGCACAATGATTACATCCCTTGTAAGGAGTTTATACAAGTACATCTTAACTCCTCATCCCCTTTCGCTCCTAACTCCTTCCATCTTTTGATCACCTTTCCCATTTGAACAAAATCTCTACTTCCTATTATTAATCCTTTACTTTCTCTTTATTTATATTTTAGCTTCCACATATAGGAAAACCATGCAGTATTTAAACTTGTATATCTGATTTACTTCACTTAACCTTATGTGACCACAGTATTGTGTGTCTGTTGTTCTGTGTAGCTCCCAAGAGACCTAGTTTGAAATAAGATTATTAATTATTAGGGGAGACATTTTACAACAAGGTAGACTTCATTCACAAATGGAATGGGGTGCTTTTTAAAATAATGATTTTAGGTTACAAAATACTCAGGCTGGGGAATTTGAAGAAGAAAGAATAAAAACAAAATAATATCTTGCAGTCTGAAGATAGTGATCAAATTTCCTTTGTACTCATGATGTGCTGTTCAACCTTGAATTATATGGCTCTGAGCACTGACTTTCTATTGAATTAAATGAAGGAATTGGAATAAGTCAACCCAAAGTTACATTGCATTTAAGTCTGTAGTCTACTCTATAGTTTACTCTTCATTTGCTCATTATCAAATGAAAGGCACAGCATATTCCCCACTGTCCTGATTTCCAGGACCACATCTTAATCTTCCCAGATCAAAGTAATTCCTTCTGTTCTACTGTGCACTTTTTTATTTGTGCCTTTTTTTGAATTTATCACTTTGTACATAATGGCAAATTTATTTTTGACAGTCTGCTCACTGGCATTACCTAAATCTTACTATATTCATTCTTATATTGTGCTTATAGCAGAGTAGGCCTTTGATAAATATTTATTGAAAAATTAGGTAAATTTACTTGATGCATAAAGGATTGAAAAATAAACACTTTTGTTATGATTTGTGTCTCTCCCCCAAAGCCTCATGCAGTCATGGTGTGGCTTCTAGAGTTTGTGATTGATTATTGTGGGTGTGGATGGTGTGCCTGCCCTGTGGCAGGTAAGTTGCATTATAGTGTTAGGAGGGGAAAGAGGCTATCTGGCTGTCTGAGCTGCTGCCACTCCCTTGGCTCTCTGTTCTTTACCTGAAGAGCGGCTCTCTGCCATGTCCCTCTCTGTCTTGGAGCCAGTTGAGAATGGACTGAAACCTCCACTGACTATGAGCTAAATAAACCTTTCCTTCCTTCATTTTGGGTGTCAAGTATTTATGCCAGCAATGACAGAAAAGTAACCGAAACAGAATTTAGTACTGGAGGAGTGGGGCCATTACTGTGACTACCTGACCATTTTGTTCAAGAGCTCCTGGGAATGGCTTATGGAAGAGATAGGAAAGGTTTGGAGATAATCACGTATCAGAAAAGTGCTGGTATAGCTTTGGCTGTTTTGTATGAGAGATTTGGGTCAGAGCTTAGAAGATCAGAATGCTGATAGAAATCCTGCCTGTAAAGATCAGGCTGGGGAAGTTTCTGCCAGGAGGAAGGAACTGCATTGGTTGTTGGACTCCAGATGATTTGTGTTACGGAACACAAACAAAGGTTTGTCTGAATTTTGCATGTGTCCAGAGACTTTGCCTGAGATGGAGATTAAGCATGGCAGGGACAGAGAGCCAAGGGAGTAGCAGCAAGCAGCTAGCTAGCCTTTCTCCCCTGCTTATATTGTTATATGAATTACCTGCCCCAGAGCTAGCATGTAGCACTCAATCCTGCAATCCAAGCATTGGATCAAGAATCAGTCACAAACTCTAGAAGCCAAGCTACCCCATGACTGCATGATGCTTTGGGAGTCACTATCCACAAACCATAACAACTTTGCAAACATGTTTTCTTCTTATTTGCTCAAGAAAGGTAATTGTGCCCCATACCAGCAGACAAAGACATGGAACAGCCCACACAGAAGCCATAAATTTGTCGTTTGAAGTTAAAGCTTGCTTAGACCTGGCATTGACACGGATAGTAGCGTTTTCAGTTCAGCTTCAAATATTGAGAGAAAGAAATTAACTGGAACTCACCTTTCATTTGAGTTTTGCTGCCTTGATATTATATCACAATGGGAATCTAAATAGTATCTGGCTTTCTTTTAAGTATTGTCTCAAACTTATTTGTGCTCCTCTTTTTTCTGTGCCCCTCCTTTATCTCCTGCCTTTGCCACCCCTTCTTCTTGTCTTTCACCACCTTGAATGAATGACTCTTTAACCCTCTGTTGTTTTGCCTCTAGAAAGTGCTTTTCATTTTATTCCTATCTTGAAATTTCCATGGTTACTGTCCTTGATCAATTTGACATTGTCTCTTCCTTAAAACTTTGTGAGAATAAGCCCCTATTCTGACTGCACATGCTCTCTCTCCCTCCCTCCTTCCCTCCCTCTCTCTCTCTCTCTCTCTCTCTCTCATGCATTATTATTCTGATTATGTCATTCTCTTTCCTTCTGGTAGGATAAAGACTGACCTTTTTGATATGTGACTTACCTACTCTGATCTACCCTCTTGTCTGAGGACCCTAAGTGCTAGTCTTACCCAGCCTCTTCACTATCTTCATGCACATTGCAGCCAGCTACAGTACCTTTCTTTGCCTTTACTCATGCAGCTCTCTGCTACTCAGTTGCCCTTTTGTACTATTTTAAATGCCCTTTACTTCTTGTATCACTAGTTGAAATCCTACCCAGCTTAAAACTATCTCTGCCATTAAATATTTTCCCAAATCCTACTTGTAATCAATCTTTCCATAGTTGCTTTTAAATTGTAATTATTTTTGACTCATATGTGTTTGATAATGCATTGAAAGCCCTTTGAAAATAAGGAATCCATTTTCTACTTTACAGAGTTTCATAGAATACTTCATAAAACATACTACATAAAATTTTCATTAAAGTGAATCTGACTTCTATGACAACAACAATGGTTCTACTTAAAATTCAAATCAACTAGTTGTATATGGGTAGTTCTCTGCCTGCCACTACAGCACTGAATTTATAAATAAAATTTTTCTACATAAATCAAATGATTGTATTTACTTTTGTGAGGAATACTGAAAAGGTCAGATTTACTTTATTCAATATGTAATAGGCTATATAATATTGTTCATGTGTGTGCACGCATATATGTATGTTTTAGACATATGCTTACTGTCATTTAAGTTATAAAAAGTCTGAAAACATTAAATCTGTTTTCTATAATATATGGTATATTTTAGACCAATCATTAGCTATTGAAAATTTAGTTCCACTGTTGTTTTCTTTATATTAATTTTGAAAAAAGAAAATCATAAAATACGGAGAATAGTTCATCGGTCTTAATGGTTCATAAACTTGCCTTTTTGTGTTCTAATCTAATATAGACTATCTACATAGCTGTTTCTTTATCCACCTATTAACTATCCCTTGATGCTAATCTTACAGGTACCTTACCCAGCAAATATTTTTAAGCCCTCACCCATATACATTGACAGCACCTACAGTTGCTGCCCCTCCATCATTCAGCAGTTGTCATGCTGACCCTAGGACTACACCTGAAATATAGTAGACATTCAATAAAGGTTAATGGAGTGAATAAAAAACTTAGTAATTATATACATTTGTATGCAATTTGTCATATTTACAAATATATGATAAATCAGTTTAGAAGGCCTTAAAAAGATAGCAAAACACTAATCTTCACTCAGTGGAGGTAGCGACCTTGAGGTGTGGGGCTTTTAAAGACTATCTTACCTCCATTTTCAGATACACCCCTAGGTTCTATTGGGTAACTTAAATCTATGCCACCTAACAGCTATTGTAAATCACCATGGTAAACAGCTTATTTTCTGAGTCCAGACTAAATGAAAGTACCAGTAAGATACTCAAGATAATTCACCAGGCCCTAAGTTAAACTGGTTATTTCACCCCTTACTTTATCTTTTTTTATGAACCAGGAAAATAGTCTTACTAAAACAAGATTTGTTGAGCCTTCAGAGGTTTTGTTATTTTAAGGTCTTTCCTAAAATTTGTTCACATACTCTAGCTGCCAACAGATTGTGCATCAATTTCCAGCAGCATTTGGCAGGCCTATATATTTACTGGCTTAAAAACAATTTGAATTTATTGATTTTGAAATTTGTGATTACTTTCTAAAGTTTTCCCTCCATCTAAATTTACTTTGGAAAAAAATAGCCACAATAGAAGATACTGACCTATTTTTGTGCCAAGACTTTCAGGGAAATATTTTATATGATTAATATTGTGTGGCTAATCTAGTGTAAAAAATCAATTTTATCCATTTTAACTTATGAGAGCATGACCATCCTGTATGAACTATTTAAAGAGTCTGTGACTTCACTAATCCAAAATTAGGTGTTTGTTACTGCCTTTATGTATTGTATTGATCATGCAAATTAAAATAGTGCCACATTTTTTGTAAGAATTAAGTCACATTTCATCAGGGAACCCATCTTTTCTTACCAGGGCAGCATCCTAATCTTGCCTTGGGCAAATTAAAATTAGCAGATTTTGGACTTGACCCAGTGAAATACATGGTACCAAGTTATGAAAATTCTGTAGCGCTTCTCCTCTGTCTGTTCTTTTAAACTCATTTGTCCACTCTTGCTCTTGCTTTTGACCTCTCTTGCTCACACTGTCACTCTTCCTCCCTCCCCTTCTCCCTCTTCCTCTCCCCCTCTCCCTTTCTTTGACCTCCCTCTCCCTGTTTTTCTCTCTGTTCCCCTTTGCACCATTAGTAACCTGAAGATGAACAATCTGTATAATGATTTTATTCCATCAAACACATGAACCATTTCTTACTAGGTTAGCATGTTTTTCTGAAATATTTAATAGAACTACTATGTAAAATCAAGAAATGGCTATTTATAAGGCCTGTACAATACTTAATTATTCTCACAGTAATGACACCTAACAAATAACGTAATTTCAACCCAGGGAATGATTGACTCATCATGGAGGTGTGGCTCCCTGTCTCATTAAACTTCTAGCATTGCTAGGAGGTAGATTTGCAATTATTCTTCTCTGTTTGATATATGTGGAACGTTAGGCACCAAGTAGTTAAAAGTAATGCAAAGAAGCTCTAAGGAGGTGCTTTTTGAATACTGGTTATTTAATCAAATAGTTTCTGAACAAATGTCGAGAGTTAATCCTTGTCACTGAGGACAAAATAAGTATAAAGCTGATCCACAAAACCATTTGTTATGGTTTGTGTATAGGTGTGCCCCCCCCCCAAGCCTCATGTAGTCATGGAGCCTTCTGCAATTTATAATTGATTATTGTTGGAATGGGTGCTGCATCTCCCTGGGGCAGGTGATTTGAATTTCAATGTAAGGAAGGAAGAGAAGTTAGCTGTCTGAGCTGCTGCTGCTAGCTCTCTCCCTGTGCTCTTGCTCCTAGCTGCTGTCATGAAAGGTTGTCCTCTGCCATGTGCCGTTCTGACTTGCAGCCAGCTGAATATGGACTAAAATTGTGAGCTAAATAAACCTTTCCTTTCCTCATTTTGAGTGTCGGGTATTTGTCCCAGCAATGAGAGAAGAGTAACTAAGACACCATTATACTACTTTATCTGCAAGACTTGCATGTCAAAAATATTACAGGTTGTCTTTTTCTTCAGCTCTTTTTGGAAAGGGAATGCTATAGATGAAATGGCATTAGTATATGTTTGCATTTATTTTATATTGTCAACATAAGGCAAGTAAAGTAAAAACTTGAATTTGAATTTTTCATGAACTTTTAAGTTAATCTTTGATGCTAGCTTCAGAGAAGTGTGAGAAATACATGGAAATAGCTTCAATTGCATAAGTGTTACACTACATAATTTTTTTCTATTATGGAAGGTTGCTAAGGGACAGATACTTCATTCTATGACTGGAAAAAATGACAGGCATATTCTGACCAATAATTTTTCCAGATGATGTTCAGAATTGATGTTTAAAGACAATCTTGTTTTGCTTTTATAAAGACTATCTCACCAGATTTCTTGAGCATCCATCTAGCATAGCCACTTTTCATTCATTCATCTAACAAATACTCCTTAAAAGCTTATGATTAGCTGTGATACTGGATAAACTAAAAAAAAAGAGCTTAGCTCTCACTCTAGTGTTTATCTATGTGAATTTTCTGGTAGTAGTTAATGTGTATCGGATTCTTTTTAAAATGTATATCTGACACCTTGACATCTGTCTGCAACAAGAGTATCAAAATATGAAGGAAAAGGAATGATGGCATCTTAAGTAAAGCCCTTCTAGCTAATTTTCCTTCCATTTTTTTCATTAGGGAAATTTCCATACATTCAAAAAGTGAAATATTATTATGAAGACTTCCACACTTAGCACATATACTTGGCAGTGACAAAGATTGCACCACATTTGCTGTGTTTGTCCTGTGTTGGGTGCATGTTTTCCTCAAACATAATTA
This sequence comes from Myocastor coypus, assembly GCA_004027025.1. Classification (NCBI taxonomy): domain Eukaryota; kingdom Metazoa; phylum Chordata; class Mammalia; order Rodentia; family Myocastoridae; genus Myocastor; species Myocastor coypus. The sequence goes on from PVJA010002495.1 coordinate 76,931, forward strand.
GAAACATCCCCCAAGTACAATATCTCTGTTAGAGTAAATTATTAATATGTCTGGTTTCGTTGAGGAGGTAGGAAGTTAATAGTTGAGATATGTCAAAGTTAGATTTCACCTTGTGGTATGTGCTACTCATGATTTTTATAGAGATTATCTAGACTAGCAAATACAGTTTGAATTTATGTCATGATACATCTGAAGAGATGTGGCTTTGTTTTTGGTGAGTGCTGGATTTTTTTATTAAATTACAGCAGGTAGGTACATATCAGGCACTCATATTAGTACATTCATTCTAGCCTTTTTTGTGTGTACTTTTACATCCAATTTTTTTTACCTCTTTGCCTTTATGTATAAGCCATACTTTCCACACTATTACTCCAAGTATATAAAATGTTATTTCATTTGAATTCCAGAAATCATATTTTCTGGATAAAACTTACAATTTAAATTGTTATCCGTATATAATATAATAAATATATGCATATATAATTTTCTTTTCAAAAGAAAAGTTTTTCCTTTCAAAACTTTTACCTTGTTATTTTTACAATTGATGTTGTTCTACAATTCATTAGTTTCTTAAATTTGAAAATGTACATCTTTTGCAAATTTATGTATGTTTTAAGCTATTCATTCATAGTTTTTTTCCAACCATATTCTCTACCCTGTGGCAGTGCAAACAAATTTTACATTAGACCTTTTGATACTGCTCACAACAGCAAGGCATGGTGCTGCATGCCTGTAATCCCACCACTTGGGAGATTGAGGCAGGATGATCACTGAGAGTTTGAGGCCAGGCTAACCTATGTTGTGAAATTACTCCCAAGGTTGATAAAAGTGCTTCTTTTAAAAATCTTTTCTGTCGTCTTTGATTAGATAATTTCTGTTGATCTTTTCCCAGTAGATCTTTTGTCATCTCCATTCTGCTCTTAAGCCTATCTAGTATACTTTTTATTTCAGAAGCTAAATTTTCAGTTCTAAAATTTCCACTTTATGTTATATTTATTTCTGTGCTGAGGCCTCTCTCTCTCTCTCTCTCTGTGATGTGGGATACATCAACTCTAGATATGCTTCTTTATCCTTTATCATACAGAAAGAAATTCTCTTGTCTCCACCCAAGTAGAGTTAGTCAAAGCTGCCACAGTAAGGTTGAGGTTTGTTGTGCTTACAGCAGCATCCTTGTTCGTATATCTTCCCCATTACTACCAGTGGTACACATTCTTGTCACTAGAGAGAAAAAGATTTTATATGTGTGTAATGATAAGCATCACCACTGCTACCTCATCAGCAACAGCGGGAGAAAGAACAGATCCCACAAAATGACACACACTGATAAATACAATATATAACAGAAGAAAAAGGAAAGCTCTAATGGGACAGATGTGCATATGTATGTACATGGACAGAAAGGTGAAGAGTTCAGAAGAAAGGGAGGCAAGATCACAGGGAGCCAACCATGCCCGCCTTTGTGCTGAGTCTGTAATGTCTCTATAGTCTTCTGAACAACTCCATAAAATGAGCTATTACAAAAATATTACATTTCTTTTTATTTGAGACCTCAGGAACTGAAAGAATGCAGATGATTTTCTCCATGCACAACTTTATAAATGGCTAGGCAGGAAAGAAAAAAAAAGGTCGCTTTCCTTTCCTGAGGTTACAGTCAGTCTTCTGAAGGCCCTCAGGGAAGGTGAACACTGGGGAATAGTAAATGTCTTTTTAGGCTCTGCAACATTACTCAATGAGAACCCACACACCCGCCTTGGCAAGATTGGCTAAATGGCTGCACTACAACCCTTTTACATGTTTTAGTCCTTTGTTCATTTCAGAAGTCAAATTCAGTTTAATTTTCAATTTTAACTTAGTTCAGCTGTGATAAGACCCCCTCCTGCCCCCGGCCAACTTCTCATCCCTTCGTCTGTCCCCTCAAGTCTAGTTTCAGCCTGCCTCCTGAGAGGCTTTATGAGCCAGAGCCCTAGAAGAGAGTTTGGGTGCCTGTGAGGAGCCAGGTGAGGATCGTCTTGTTAGCAAGGGGCAGATAACTTGGGGCTCACTTCTTCCTTGCATATTTCACTCACAGCCTTTGATAATTCTTGTCCTTGCACTTACACTGAAATTTCTACCTCACTGAATAATGTTCAAAGGGAGAGAAACATGTAACCAAGAGCCTCTATCTTCTACACAGTTTTTTCCAGGTGTCTAAATTCAGCTTCTTCTCTCTAATTTTCTTTCTAGTCCCCTTAATGCACAAGACTCTACTAGAGCAGGTGATTAGTTCTCAACTGAGGATGGTTCTGCTCTGTAGAGGTAATGTCTACATACATTTTGGTTTTCCCAGTTTGGAGAATGCTACTGGCAGGGTCTCCTGCTAAAAACTGGACATGTTGCTGACCATCCTCTGTAGCACATACAGGCTCCATATCCAAAAATTACCCAGCCCCTTCTATCACTAGTGACTTGGCTGAGAAACCCTAAAATAGATTCCTAGAAGCCTTTCTCTGTACCCTCCTCCTTTTCCCTTTCCTGTCCCTTGTGTTCATTAAAATCATTCTTCTGCTAGACCAGCCATTGCAGTTTCATACCACAAAATTTTAGCTTCTCAAACCCATCCAGCATTTCTGAGCTTTTGGAATGGCTCTTCCTGGTGAAGAAAAGGGTTGGGTAGTAGCTGACTGTACTGCTAGTAGACCTTGGGGGAGAACCCTGGTGGGATTTGTGGAGGGAGGAATACAGGAGCCCTCAGTCCTTAGTGTGGCTAGCAAATAGATTGTGGCTTCTAGGAAGTTAGAATTAAGACACATCTTTTAAGGGATTTGTGTACATTGTTGAAGAAACAAAATTTACCCACTTAGGGTTTTTTCACCCTGGGCCTAAGAATTAGGTTGATGTAAATAGATGAATAGAAGACCATATCAATTTAATATAACTTTTACATGGCACAGGACCCTTCATGAAGAAATGGAAACCTGCAAATTAAACGAGAGTTGGATACTTAAGTAGTTAATTGAACAAAGAGTAGTTAAGTGTCCAAATGTAACAATTCAGAGGGTCTTAGGCCAGAGTTAATAATTGGGTAAAGAAGTGACTAGAAAGATAAGGATAAGTTTAATATGATTTATTTGTACAGATTTCCTCGCCCTCCATTTTCTGTCATGATAGAAATGATACTTTCCTTCTGCTGTAGGGAGACATCCTTCACACAGGAATTTGATCCCTTGCTTTTATGAAAAGGGAAGAGCAGAGTGATCTTGCACTGGCTCTTTTTCAAGTGCCTTTAATTCAAAACGGTCTCTATGCCAGAGCAGCATTTTGGAGTGCCATGTTCTAAACTCATTTGGTGTAAAAAAGTGTAGAACTATACATGGCTGAAAAGGGAGCCATTAAGAGTGATTCATACAGGATGTTAGAGAATTTGAAAACGTTTTAGATGGACTGTAAAAGTAATTTTGGCTATGATTTTTTAAAGATGAAATGAGTTGTAAATAATTATCACTTGCTTGGTAAATTTTGTTTTATTGCAACACTAAAATCTGTCCATGCATTTATTGCCCTTTATGTTTGCTATTAATGTGATGTCTATTCTCAAAAAAAAAAAAAGAAAAAAAAAGATGAGGGGAGGCAAGCAACATTGTTCCCACCTGCAGACACTATTTTTCTCTTTTTCTGTTGGAATGAAAATCCTAGTTACAAGGAGGCCACACAACCTGAACAGTAATCCATAGATTTTTGGAACTACTGATAGAGTATATAAAGTAAAACTGTTACAATGACCAAATGCCAATGCCCTTTAAAATTGTGTTTAATTCCAAAAATTATCTTGGACCTTTCATCACCTAACTAATGCAAACCCAGGTCTGCCCAACGTTGATATTTGTGGGACAATAAAGTTACCAATCTTCACTGGACTAAGCTGCTTTAAAAGTTTTCATATCTGTAAAAAAATCATATGATTCTTACCTCCCCTCCATATTCCTGGTTTTGAAAAAATTATCCAGTTAGAGCAGAACATTATTTTGTGCAGTATATGTAGACCAGAAAACTCTCCTCTAAAGCTTTGCATAAAAATTCTTGAATATATATTTCATTAGAAGTCAAATCTTTTTAATCTAAAAAAAAATTTAATTTATTTGGTTTAGGATCTCACTATACAGCTTGGACTCATAGTGATCCTCCAGTCTCAGCCTCCACAACATTACCACCCCTGGTTTTGGTGACCTGCATGGTGTGCCTGGGTTCCTGGGCTGGGATGGAATGCACTGGGATCGAACTTGGGACTTTGTACTTAGACTACTAAGCTCTCTCCCCAGCCCTAGAAGTCAAATCTTAACAGTTTCCCTCAGCCTCAGTTTCCCATCTTCACAGTGCCTACATAATTTGTATAGTCCTAAACAGTTCACATTAAAGTGAACTAGAACACCACATTACTGTTTATCATGTTTGTCCATGACAGACTCTCAAGATTAAATTAACAGTTCAGAGCCATTGATATGGTGCCACTTGAGGGTGAGCTGAGAAGGTGATAGGCATAAAGACCAAGAAACTGCAAGGGAAGAACTGGTACTACTTGTTTCTAATTTTGCAAAAGAAAGGGAGGGAGGGAAGGAAGGAAGGAGAAAGAGAGGAAAGAAAAATTGTCATTGTTAAATCTGTCTACAAAACCATGGGCCATGATGGCATTGTTTCATTTCACTTCTTTAAAATTGATGCTGAGTGTAGATATCAAACACTTTTAAAGACTTCATCAAGAAATGCATTTGTTTTTATTTTTAAGTTTCAGATTCATGATGCTTTAAGATCAGACCTCATTTTTGTAATATTATATAGAGTCTATAACCAATTATATGTAGTCTTATAGATTAGTATTTCTAATACAGTTTCTATTTCCAAAACGAAGGTACCTTCCAGACAATCTGGTAAAAGATATTTTATTTATAGCCCTAAAATAATTTTCACAGTGCTACAAAAAAAAAAAAAAAAAAAAAAAGAAAGCCTCTGAAATAAACCAAGACAGTGTTTGCTCTGGCATTCTGCATCCTGCCTTTTCTAATGCCTTGGCTGGTGCTTACTACCATGGTCATGCCTCTCATCACAGGCCAATCAGGCAGATGAAACTGAAGATCTGTAATGTTTCTGGTTTCTACCCAGAATTAAGACATCAACCAGCGAATTATAGTTTCCTATAAGGCTTGGGAATAGTGCTAATAAATTAAGGCACTTCAACTTAATGGATATGAGTATACAAATGAGTTCTGATTTTAGCAAACTTCAGCATAATAACACATTTAATCAATATTGGACTATTTTTCTGAATCTCTTTAAATACATAGTGATGATGAAAAACTAATAAATTAAAGCAGTCTTCTGTGGTTTGCAATGTAAAATAGCTTTTACTATTCAGAGATTATTGATGAGCCACAGATTGGATAGTGTTGAGTCATCTCTTGTTAATTATCTACTATGATTTTTTCAAGTTAAAATTCAGCCTCAAAGGTAAACAATAAATGGGAGCAGCAAGATAGCTCAGCAGTCTAAAGCACCTGCTTAGGCAAGCTTAGGCAATTGCAGGGACCAGGGTTCAATCCCTGGCACCACATGCTGTGCCAGCCCTACCCCCAGAGCAGGCTGAGCTGACCATAACATAAATAAAGTTTTTTAAAAAACAAAAAAAGTAAACAGAATTAAGATGAATGATAGATAAAGCATTTTTAGAGATTTGTAAAGTGGAGGTAGATTTTAGACTTTGAGGTATGCTTATGTTGATTTCTGGCCTTTTGTATAATTAAAAAGCATTTGTTAAGTAACTTCAGATGTAAGAACTAAAAAATAGCACCCAGCCCTATTCTAAGTATCTCACACAGTAGTTGCGATGTGACACAGAGTTTTTTTAAGTAATTACAGAACCATAGTAAATGTCATAATTAAAGCATATGCAATTATCTTTAGCTATAGACAGAAAAAAAATCTCAGTTTATCAAGAACACTTATCCAGGAATGTCTCATGGAGATGACGTTTAATCTCCATCCTAAAAATGAGTAGAACTTGGTAAGGCAGAGATGAGGAAAAAAGATGTCCTCAATAGAAGAGCTGTGTTAACAAAGGCTTGGAGCAAAGGTTGAGGTGGTGGAGAAACACTGAAGCATAAGAAAATAATGTAATTATTGATCTCCACCTGTTAATTTTTGGACTATTTCACATTGTAAAGAGAGGTTGGTGAATATGAGGAACTAAAAGAGAAGTAGTGATGATAGACATAAGCATAATGGCAAAAGTAGCAAAGCTAAAACTGCAGGTCTAAGCAGAGATAGATTCATGCAAGACCACATTAGGACTGTTCTTGCAGCAGAGCCATGGAAGCATACTGAGGGACATGACATAAACTACTGATAAATAATTCCAATTGCCTTGTGGAGAATGAATTAGAGGGAAGCAACAGTAAAGAGAGGAAACTAGTTAGCAGGCTAATGAAACAGCTTGCCTGAGCTAAGAGGACCTTGACGGAAGAGATGGCGGCAGAGATGAAGAGTAGTGTGTACATTTGAGATACATTGGTTGGTAATATAAACAAGTATAACGTTTGCATGTAGTAGGTTCTTGGAAACAGCAACAACATGGGCAGAGACATTTAGTGACATAAGAAAGATTCAAAGACAAACAAGTTTCTCTTATATTATTGATATGCAGTGCCTGTGAGACATCTGAATAGCATTGATAAGTTCTGGAACTCAAATCTGTATCAGAGTTACAAAACTAATCAGAGAGACAGTATTAAAAGCTAAGGGTATATATGAGATCCCCTAGGAAATGAAGTAAAGAGCTCAGAAAGCCTTGAGAAGCAGCAGCTAATAAAGGAGACTATGAAGTGTTACAAGAGTTCAGTCAAGAGGAAGAAGTTTTAAAAAGGAATGTATGTGCTGGGCATAAAGTGCAGTGTGCCGGTCAAATAAGATAGAAGCTAAAAAGAATTCATTTGACTTTAGTGACCTAATAAGAGCAGTTTGGAGAGCATGAGGCGTACAGAAGCCAATATGGAGAGAATTAAATTGCGATTACAAATTGAAACAGTTATGATGGTTTTCTGTGCTAAGAAATTGGGTTTCCAAAAGTAGAAGAAATGGGCTTGTGACAACTGGAAAGTGTGACTGAGGGTGTAAGTGGGACCAGCTCTTCTTGATGTATTTGTTTAAAATGGGAAATATCAGGACACATTTCACTGTTTGAATATGACTAAGTTTGAAAATGCAGAATAGGAATTGTAATTAGGGTTCTGAGAAGACCACTGTGGGGTGACTGATCCCTAATTAAAGGATATGCAAGTTCTCTGTGCAAACAGAAGTGGAGGATGATGCAGCAGGAATGTTTGTAAAGGACATTGCTCTGAGTTCAGTAAGAACTGAGGGCATTGCGTTCTGATTACAATCACAAGATGTTTTCCTTTAAACAAAAAGAATGGTTTATGTTCATGGTATTTTTGAAATATTCTTGATTAGTTATGTAAAGGCTGTTATGTCACCCAGTGATCTCTGAAGGATTATAAAATAGTAACAAACTTTTGAAAGCACTTTTTAAATCTAAAGCATTATAAAAATTCTAAGTGCTTTGTGTAATCATTGATCTCAGTCTCATAATTTTTGGACCATTTTCCCAACTCAGTATGAATTTTATGGTCCATACTTGTTCTTATTCTATCATCTGTGACTTTTTTACTTTCTGAGTGTTATTTTCTCTTTATGTGGGCTTTTGCCCATTTAGCAACAGTAAGTACTATTATTTACTGTAGATAAAGCAGAAATAAAGTGAAGCTAGATTTTCTAGCCCAAAAAGGGTTGGGTTATAATAAAAATCCCTTTCATTCTATAAAACCAAGCAAAAACTACTAAAGCTAATTCATTGTGTATTTAATCAATGGAACATCTTAGACTTTGAGGGACTTGTTTTGCTTGAAGAAGTTACTGACCCATTCTAGTTCTCATAAATTTTCTATATAAAGTAAGAATAGCACCTATGTACAAAGTCATCTGATACATGTAAACATACTATGTAAAGTATTATACAGTACATTTCTGATTTGGAAAAATACTACATCTTGTGCCAACTACAAACTCCCCCCTCCCACTGTAAGGTTAGATATGTGTAAGCACACTTTCTAGGAAATGGACATTTAGCTGACACATGCTCCTTTATAGGTTTTATAAACATCACTGACCTTTAAGGTTCTATGTCAATCTGAATCAAATCTGCGCTCTTAAGCCCATTCCATCCCCCTTTTAGAAAAATTTATTATAGCCAATTAACGATTTTTATATTGTTAGTGCTTAAAAATGTGAATACCTAGAGGGGTGTGGTGGCACATGACTGTAATCCCGGCATTCTAGAAGGCTAGAAGGAGGGTGGAAAGTTTGAATTCTACCAAGGCAACTTAGTGACTTAGTAAACCTTTTTTCAAAATAAAAAGCTGAAGGATTCAGGGTATAGTTCACTATGTAGTTCAGTTATGTTCAATCTCCTGTACTGCACATCGTTGTGTATATGGCAAGGGTTGGGGCGCGCTGAAATTAGATTGATTAGGTTGCTTTGGATTCAAATTCTGGCCATATCTTTATTATAAAAGTATCTTGGGAAAGTTTAAACTCTTGGTACTCTGAAAATTTAAACTGAAAAATGCTGATATTAATGGTACTATTATAGGATTATTGCCTATTACATGGGTAACAGCATAACATCTCTCAGTGTAGGCACTAAATGGATATTAGCTATTATGTACATGGAGTTTATAGCAGTATGAATGTATACATAATGAGCATTTTCTGTAGAATGTGTCTAAAAAGAAATTTGAACGTAGGCATTGATCAGATATTTTTATTTAAGTACTATCATCCCTTGAGATTTTAAATACTTAAAGGAGTATAGTAGCTTACTTTTCTGGGTGCCAGATTTACACCATAGCCAAGCACTGCTACTTGTTATCCCTTGCTTGTCTAGATAAGATTTGTAAAATGTGTTGGGAAGGAGGAAGAGGGGGAGAAAGGAAAAAAGAAACAGAGAAAGCGAAGTGTAGCAAAGACCCCTAAAAAGTGTGGTACCAAATCTAGCCACAAGAGGGTGCCGGATAGCCAGTGACCTAGACCTCTCTCCAAGGCTGAAATCTTCCCCTTGTGAAAGGGGATTTTAGCCAGGCGTGGTGGCATACGCCCATAATCCCAGCACTTGGGAGGCTGAGACAGGAGGATCAGTGCTAGTTTGAGACCAGTATGGAATAAAAAAGTGTGTAGTCCTGAACTGCATTTGAGACCCTGCCTCAAAAAGACAAAAAAAAAAGAGAAAGGGGATTCTGTAGGTGCCATTATCTGTGTCCATGGAACTTGGTGGCCTCACATTCTCACAATTCCAAATACCACAGATCTGGCAGTGACCATCTTGCTGATTTCTCAGGGTCACATGATCCCACTGAAAGTCTCCCATCATCCTTCACAAACCTTCACATTCTCAGAGCCAATCAAGCAGTTTGACTTCTACAGTAATTTTGGTTACATTTCAGTTGATTTAGGATTATTTAGTTTACTTCTGCTGCTGCTTCCCCTTAGCCTGTCAGTTACTTACTTAACAGATTCTAAAGATTGTATGAACTAGCTACCAGTTATTCAGCATTTGGTCACTCTGCAAGGTTAAAGCCCCACTATCTCTTAAGAGTAAATAAGCAGTGTCTTATTTTATACTCCAGAGATTTGCCAGAAGTAGAAACTTCTGTTACTATCAAGCTAACAGAATTACCTAGTACGTAATATGACTTTTATAATACTAGTTTCTCATTAAAGACCAATGAAAAGCAATTTTTGAAGGTTGAAAAATTAGAATATAACTACCAAAACCTGAAGCTACCAAAACCTAAAGTTTTTCAGAGGTCTCTCTTTCTTTTGGCAGCATGGCCCAGCAGAGCTGGCAGTTGGTGACTGTTAGAGGTTAGTGGGGAGGAAGGGTGTTTAATAAAAGGTCTGATGGTGAATGTGGTGGATGAAGCTGTGGATACACTTGGAAAAAAAGCAACAAGACCAGCTGCACTTTCCACAGTCTGAGCCTCACATAGTTACAGCACCATACACTCTGGTTAAAAGAACTACAACAATGAAAGACTTGGGCGTATGGACATGCCTAACCAGAAGTGGGCTAGAACAACTGGTATAAATCGCGGTCATCCAAAAATTGGTAGTTTCATGAGAAACAGTTTGTTTTCTGTGCAAGTAATTCCTTTGTATGTAGTATCTTTCAAAATTAATATATCTTTTCTGGTATTGTACCTCTACTGTGAATCTAATAAGGGCAAAGGAAGACTCACCCACAGTATTCTTGTTTAAGAATACCAGTATCTGTTGGCACTAGGTAGAGCATATTCATCAGTAGGTCTATTGCACCATTTATTTGGAACTGAGAGTTACACAATAGTCTCTATGAAAACAAATTAATTTCAGAATAATTATCCATCGGATAAATCATTCTTCTTTAGCAGTATACATCAGTCACTTGCTAACAATATTTTACAGAAAGTTCTTTAAGAACACATTGAATTTAACAGCCACATAGCTGTTTTATTATTTTTTTCTGCAGGAGGTAAACCAACAGTATGTCTTTCATTTGGTTAGTAATTAAAGATACATTTTTCCTTTAATCCTTACTAAAGTAGACTTTTAAAAGACTAAGCTGAAATTTCATCCTGTAAAATAAAATATAAAAATTTACTAGTAAAAATACCTCAAATTAATGTATGTTATTCAAACCAGAGCTCAAACTCTGATGCCCAAGTTTCCACTCATGACCACAGTTTCTTGGCTTCTCCGTTTATAGATGCAAAGTGAGACCAGTGACTGTGTGGATCCTCCAGCCACAGTCTCCATCTCTGCTTCCGAGTTCTTACTAGCAGAGAAACCCCTCTAAAAGCAGGTGTCTGCTCAAGGCAAGGTCATGGCAGGTCACAGCGCAGGCTAGCTGCCTTGGAAAAGGCCACAGCTGAGTCCAGCCCTCATGCAGACCTCTTCTGGGAGCCTTTGGAAAGGCACTCACTTTACACCTCAGTGTCAGAAGGAAGATTTTGGTGCCACATTCCTAAGTGAGTTGATAACTAGAACACAATTTTGTAAAATTCAATTAAGTGCCATTCTTGAACCTAAAATAGTTAAAAGTCTTTCTGGACCATTCATGTACCATAGTCATGAAAGTGTGAAAATTGTAATAGTTACTCAAAGTTGTTTGCACGTAACACTGATGTGTCACTTTGTCTTTATTTTCAGTGATTTATGCATATTAATTGTCTGTGTAAGATAGTGATATAACCCACAAGTACTTTTATTCCCTCCCCAAGCAAGAACATTGGAAATATGAAATATTTACCTCTGAAAGGGGGCGTATTGCTTGCAGTCTGCATTGAAAGTAATTTGCTAGCTTTGTGTTTTCTTATTCTCATTTTCATCTTCATTTGTCTTAAAGCAGGCATAGATTTTGTGTTTTCAACATTTTCATAAGAGCTTCTTACACTTTTTCTCTTCCATCTACCCTGTGAATCACCGAGTCTCTTTATGGAGTTTTAATTTGTACCTGTGTTACTAGATGAGAAACTAAAAGTTCTGTTTCAGCCACCAACCACGACCTTTTCAGATTGTTTCCTTGATGTAATGTTCTGCTTCCTTTTTGGTAACTAAGACCATTGGCCATGTAAAAATGAATAAGTTTAATCTAATTTATTATTACTTTTTAAGTTTCTTAAAAATCTGTCTGCTATATTTTGAGTTCATATTTTGTACATAACTATCAGATCATGTTTCTTGCTCTATAGTATTTTTAAAGAACCACAGATTTATATGTTTCAAAACTTAAAAGTTTTTTTTATTTCTAGACATTGCTTCAGTATTAAAAATTAACTATTTTAATTTGAATTTTATGATTTGTATTTAAGCTGACATTTAAAAACTACTTAATAGATAAAAATGAATTTTTACATCGTTATGCGTCATTATCATTTATAAAGCTAGTATAATTTAAATAATCAGAATATTGTGGTATCATTATAGTATAAATTTGTATAAATAGTCATACTCAGTGACATTAATAAATGTTATGCTCCGTGAACTTAATTCCATATATATTTACCCAAAGATTGAGTATATATTATCATTTCAAAGTATTTTTAGGGAAAGTATTATTTATTTATTTATTTATTTATTTATTTATTTATTTTCTTGTTTCAGGACTTTTGTTTGTTTGTTTGTTTTTATGGCTGGCTCAGCCTGCCCTTAGGGCAGGGTTAGTGCAGCATGTGGTGCCGGGGATCGAACCATGGTCCCTGCAGCCACCCAAGCTTTCCTAAGCAGGCACTTTAGGCCACTGAGCCATCCTGCTGGGCCCCTAGAAACTATTTTTCTATGAAATAATGAGTCATTCTTTATCCAAATAAAAGTATTTTACATGGAGAATAAGCATGTAGTGGAGCATGGGTTAATCCTACTGCAAAATTAATTATGTTTAAAAGTACTAGGTTTTCTCAGATACACACTGTTTGCCTGATTGCAAATCCACTTACTTGATACCACAGGTACCTTTTTTTTAAAGGTAATCTGTCTACAAAGTGGAGGACTTTGTTGTTGAATGGTACTAGATTCCGCAGCAGGAGTTGTGTATTCTAAAAACAGCTTCAAGAATTGAAGTGATTAATTACAATGCATGAAACACAGAGCTAGATTGGTGAGATGAGCTTTAGGAGGCTTAGATTCAATAGCCTCCAACATTACAAGCTTCACTGGTGGCCCACTGCAATTGCAGAACATTTGACTGTGTATGTATCTGCTTCCTCTTAGTCCAAAGAGAAGTATATTCTTTTCCTTTTTTTTTTTCTAAGCAACAACAGTAGGGAGGTGGGTCATGCCCACACACTGTACTCTGTAGAACAATTGTGAGGACAATATGCAATATGTCAACTTTCAAAAAAAAAGAAAGGGGAAAAGAAAAAAAAAGTAATGTTGATTTAAAAGTGTTAATGTTTAATTGTTTGATCAATCTTATATACCTATATGTATTAATCTAAACTGATCTGATGATGAAAATATGTAATATAACCAATGTTAAATTTAAACAGTAAAAATATTAAATTTTTAAAAAAAGAATTGAAGTGATAACATTTCCCCTCAGGTGCTACCAAGAGCCTTAAACACTTTTCATTCATTTAGTAAATATTTATTAAGTACCTATTGTACTCCAGTGTGTGTGTGTGTGTGTGTGTGTGTGTGTGTGTGCTTAGATGACAGAATCCCTGTCCTAAAAATTTTGACAGTCTAGGGCAACAGTTCTCAACCTGTGTGTTGTGACCCCGGCAGGGGTCCAACAACCAAACCACAGGGTTCGCCTAAAGCCACCAGAAAATACATATTTAAACCCATGCTATGCCATAGTGAAATGTTATTTATTGGAATTAGTAATTTAAAGTAGCCACCAAAATTATTTTTTGGTTTGGGGTCACCACAACATGAACAACTATATTGCGGGGTCGCGGCATTAGAAAGGTTGAGAACCACTGGTCTAGGGTAATGCTAGGGTAATGGAAGGAACATGAAGTAGCTGTCCTTAACTGAATTAGCATCACATGAGGGGATTTCTAGCAGCTATTTGCTAAGAATGGTGGTACCTGCATGAAAGGAAGACTGGCATCTGGTAACTTAGCCAGCTGCCCACTAAGCTAATTAAAACTGCAAAGCCACTCATGCCACTAAAACAGCACAGTGAGGAGAATATTGGTCATGGTGGCGTAAGTACATTAACAAAGACCCTGATGTCTCTTTCTTGGCCAGAGGGTTTTTCAGGTAGAAGAATTCTATAGGTAAATCCCAGGCCCACAGGATAATAGGACCATGGTATAGTGTGCCAGCAACAAAGAGATAAGGAGACAACCCTCATCTTCCTTGGACCCTAGTGGTCCCTGAAGAATGCAGAATTTCCATGATCTCTATACTCTAAAACAGGAAGTTAGGATTGGTAGTGCTGCCCAGATGGCTTCTAGGCCAGAGGTAACAAGGATGGGCATCAGGATAATGCTGACCATCACGTCAGTAATACATGTGCAGTGCACTACACACCAGTAATCAGCTCACTAGAGCAAGACCAAAGAGCCCACCCCTCAGTAACCCGTCTCCTTCCTGGCTTCTAGCACCAGAAAAGATATTCCTGCAAAAGAAAGGGGAAAAGGCTCTGGAGATAAGCCATGGTAAAAGGGGCAAAGTGAAGCATGACTCTGGACTTCTAATAACTAAAAGTCACATCTACCCAAGATTCCTTAAGGGACAAGTCAGAGGAATTTGGTGTAATACAATCAAAAAGATAGGATGAGAAAAAATAAAATATTTCAGTTAATATAATAATTCTACAGAGATTTGGTAACCAATAAACTCATTTGGGATCTTCCATAACAAATATTTGTCATGCTGTTAATTTTTTGATGGATATGTGAAAATAAAATTGATTGCTTGAATTTTAAACCCTTATTTTATGGCTTAATCAGAGTTTTAAAACTGTTAAGTGCTAATCAGGATTACTAAAACTAATAAAACCTTTTTGTCTTCCCTTGATATGCCCATAAAGATTTCACTATGGGTTTGTTTTTATGTATTTTGTACAGGGTCTCACTGTACAGCCGCAGACCCTTGGTGATCCTCCTGTTTTCAGCCTCCCCAGCACTGGGATTACAGGCCTATGCTAGCATGTCCATGTAGTACCAGGGATGGAACCCCAGTCCCTGCACTTGCCTAAGCAGGTGTTTAGTCCACTAAACTATCTCGCTGGCCCTTATGGGTTGGTTTTGATATACTCAAATTTGATTGTCTTTTACCTGGCAAGCACAAGGGCCAGAGTTCAATCCCCAGTCCTGAAAGAAAAAAAAATATATATATATATCAGCTTTATGGGGCTGGGGAGATAGCTCAGGGGCATAAGTGCCTGCCTGGTAAGTGCAAGGTCCTGAGTTTGATCCCTGGTTCCTGGAAAAAATAAAGTAAAATTGATTGTTCTAAGACCTGCCTAGAATTTTAAAGCAGTATTTGCAAGAAAAGATGTGTACATGAATCAAGTTTTTCCTGCTGTTTTTAGAAAACTAGATCCTGAAAAGCATAAAAACTAAAAGCATTCAGCTGCCACTGAGAAATGCAACTAAAATATCATCATTCCTTCTTTAAGTGAGTGGCCAGAACTTCTCCAGGACAAAATAATTGTAGTAATACTCATGAGGTAAAAACACATCTGCTGTATCCAACTAACTAGGACTGAGCTAACTGTGAGACAGTCTGAACAAAGTCTCATTTGTATGTGAAAGAGACATATCTGACTGATTTTGTCAAAGCATGTTTTTATTGATAAAATTACGGAATCTATTCCAAAGGGCAATGTAGAAATGTGTTTGTTTTGCTAAATAGCTGGTTCAGTGGGAAAAAAATGCACTTATTTTGTAAGTCTGATCATAAATAAAATATATTAATACTTTATAAGCAAAATAATTACTAGGTTCAATCTGGGAAGAAAGGTGAGATTTTTAAGTAATATTTTCCAGTTTTTAATCTACAAACAATCTGTTAAAGACAGTTTGATTTAGCAGTTGGATTTTTGAAATGTTTTTATAGTCTTAGGAAGACCCAAGAAACAGCTCTTGGGTCCAGTCCAAATTTGTGTTAGTGATTTTGATGTTATTTCTGTGTGCATGCATAAAACCTGTAGCTGTGTGATCTTGAATGGGTCCTTAGTCCCTCTGAGTGTCCTCACCTGTGAAATGGAATTGGTAATATCTGCCCACTGAGACCGTTGTTAGCATTAAATGACTTAGTGCACAAGACCTAGGACGAGTCCAACTCGAGTTAATACTGTAACTCCCACTTTCCCTTTCTCTTTCATTGTTATCTGCTGGAAACCATTTCATCCTTCACTTTGGGAATGCAAATCCAAATGTCTTAAGTTGCTTCTACATACTCTGAGGTTAAGTAGCCAAACTACTATGCTTTGTGGCAGTTTCCAGTTGTAGTCCTGGGTTATTTATGGTCATTCAGTCAGCTGAAGACATGGGCTGCTCAGCTCACAGTAGAGTAAATAATGTCTCTTTAAGGAAGAGGAGTCTGCTAGAAGATCTGATGATAACATGGCTTTTAAGATCCTGTTTTATAAGGGATTCACAGTGAGGAATCAGCTTTTCTTCTACGTGTCCAGTGCCTGAAATTATCAGTATCTTAATGATTCTCATAAATGTATATTTTAAGTAGCTCTGCAGGCTTTCCTTCTAACAGGCTTCAGTTGTTTCACTTGACTTGAAAGTTCCTTTATCGTGTGCTTCTCAGGGCCACAATTAAATGAGGAAAATGACTTGATATAGTAATTTCAGTTTTATACTACCTGAGGTCCTTGTTGCTTAGTCTTCATGGCAGAAAACCTCCTACCTGTTTGTGTATAGTACTTGGGTGTGTTTCCTGCTCTCATTTAGTAAAATGAGTGCGGCAGACTCCATGAACAGCATTTTCTAAAACCAAACCAGATTCTGTTCAACAAAGTGAAACTTTGAGCTAAAATGGAATATTAAGGGAAAAACGAGTATGTTGCCCCAGGCCAAAAACAACTCAAAACAGTCTGAGGCATGCACTGGTAAATCTTACAAAATGCTATAGGCAATTCAGCATCAAAATTGCCATAGAAAATTATTGTTGTTAGCCATTCTGTTGATAGTTCATATTGTTAGAATTGCTAGCAGATGGGAAAATAGATGAGTCAGGATACAGTATTAGCAATCCATATTTTTTTAATCACAGGCCACTAATAAGATCTGTAGCATCTGTGAGATTTATTTAAACAGTTGCTAGGAAGAGTTTGTTTTCCCAGTAAACACAGCAAACCTTGTACAGGATTTTTTGATTGACTGTTTGCCTAAATGTGTTAAGTTTAACATCTAAAACCATGTGCTTTGTTATGGTAGTGTCTCATTTATTTGACATAGTGATTATTCCAGAAACTTGAAGGCTCATTTAGTCTTAAAAAAGATTTATGCATTTTAACTTTATAATTCTGTTCCTGCTATTTTTGAGATTAAGAGCTATAAAAAGCTGTTATAATTAGGACTATTTTTTACAACAAAAATAATATGAAAATCTAAAGGTTTACATATAGGTTTAGTGGTGCACATCTGCAAATCTCAGCACTCTTGGAAGCTGAGGTAGGAGGATCTCAAATTCTAGCCCAGTGGACAACTTAGTGACTTAGCAAGGACCTGTCTTTAAAAAAAAAAAGAAAAAAGAAAAAAAAGGCCAGGCTGTGGTGGCGCACACCTGTAGTCCCAGCACTTGGGAGCTGAGGCAGGAGGATTGATGTGAGTTTGAGGCCAGCCTGGGCTACAAAGAGTGAGCTCAAGGCCAGCCTGAACTGCCTTGTGAGACCCTATCGCAAAAAGAAACAAAAAAGATGCAACTCATTGTGAAGGCATGGATTCAATTCTCAGTACCAACAAAAGCATAAATAAACAAATAAACACTGCCTAAGGTTTTCCTATAGAGATATTACAAAATAAGTCTATTTATCACTTGAATACAATATTTTAGGTTTTTATAATAGACTGGATGTGTAAACTTAAAGGAAGTTGTGCTTTTACTAACAATTGTTTAGTCATAAGGAACCTTTTAGCACTTCTCACTGAGTTCAGAAATAAATCTAAGTATTAAAAGATTGAACTGTCAGAATTATCAGTGGGTTAATTTAATCTTATTTTCTATCTTACACCATTGGGTTATTTGTACTGTTATTTTACGAGTTATATCTGCTGCTGTTTTATATGAGAGCTAGGAAATGAATTATTAATGTATATATATATCTATATATATTGTGAGGGTTTTTCATTTCTTTTTATTACTCTAAGAATATAATATTTTTAGATAATGATATTATTGTAAGCTCCTGAATGAAATATGATAGTCCAGGGCTGTCATTAAGAAAATGAGGTAGGCTATCACTCATATATCAAACGAGAAATTTTCAAACAAATGTTGACTTCTTATTCAAAAACAATTTTGGCTTTTTCAATAAGTACAAGTACATACCTATCCATCTAATTACTATTTGAATATTTTCTTTAAAAGCTTTTGTTTTTTAAAAAGCAAGATATTTTAGCCTACCAATTGACCTAATACTTTAAAAGGATAGCAATTCTACCTTTTATTGATGAGCTTTTGCTGTTTTTCCCATTTCTAGAGACAGTTCTATAAAAGTTACATACAAGCTTTTCAATTCTCCATGGCCTTCACTGCTAAATACTTAAAAATGTTTCCCTTTTAGTGTAGGTTGAAGACCCTGGAGATTTCTCAGCAACATGCCCATTTTGGTGCCTTCACAATTTGAATTCTGACCATGCCAGATTAAGAATATTGAATCCAGTCACTGTAGACTTCTATCTGAATAACTCTTCCTACTTGGAAACATGACCAAGTTTCCAGTAAAATTTTGTATTAAATACTTAATTTGAACTTGCAGAATAAAAAAAATCAGTCTTCTAACAGAAAGTAGTTAATTAGCATGTTTCACTCTCTTCTGTATTCTTTAATTTTCTCTCCTCTGCTTTAAAACTAAGAAAATCGAAAAGTGGCAGGTGGTTTTAGAGAGGGAACAACCAGTCACCAAAAAATAAATAAATAAATAGAATAGAATAGAATAAAACTAAGAAAATCTTTTATGTTTTATTGAAGTAAG
Organism: Myocastor coypus; assembly: GCA_004027025.1. NCBI lineage: Eukaryota > Metazoa > Chordata > Mammalia > Rodentia > Myocastoridae > Myocastor > Myocastor coypus. The sequence continues at coordinate 95,658 of PVJA010002495.1, forward strand.
GAAAAGTTATTTAAATCACTGAGATCTAATAAGACAGACATGGATACCTTAAGATCATGGCGAATCACTCTCTCTTCAAGATTATGCACACCAAACTGGATTGTGGGTCTTGTTTCCTTCTAAACCAGAGAAGAGAAGGGTCCTAAGGTCCTATACCTGAACTAACTATAGACCTTCACAATGTATTTTGGAGTTCCATAGATGTGGTTTCACTGGTGGCTTAGTCTATGTGCATGCCCTTGTGTGTGTACACATCTACACATGTGTGCCCTTGTGTGAACACAATCTGAATTGTAAAAGTAAAGCTGGAGTTTTCTCTCACAAGCTTAAGTACAACATAGTAATCGAGTGCTGTAAGCAGTATGTTATAATGAGCTCCGCTATTTGGTGCAAGCTAGCTCTAGTTTTCTTACTTAGAATAAGGAAGTAAAAACTAGATTATCTCTGAGATTCTCGTTTGCAGAGATCTGTGAAAGTTTAACTATTAACCTTGCTTTAGAATTCATGCTTTTATTGACAAATGACTTTGTCACTGATGTTTAGCAACCTCAGATATCAAAATTTACTTCTCCCAGACTCATATAATTTAATTTACCTGATTGCAGTTTAAATTTTTTATGGAAATTCATTTTATTCTGTCTTTAGTAACATGTCTTAACCCCTGATATTTAGCATCTCAGATTTCCCAAACAAAATAGAAAAAAACAAAAAAACTTCAGGTAATGAATGAGTATTGTTCTCAAACCCATCTCTTCTTTGCTGACTGTATGATTTTGAAGCAGTTATGTTTCGGCCACCTTTGCATTCAGATTGTTTCTCTGTCACTGTATTCACTTAAGCATATTCCCCAGGATCTGTGTAAAGACTGTCAAACTACAGTGTTTTCTCACAATATTAGGGCCTGAGAACCTTTCTACTGTGTGGGTGGTATTTCACCATTAAATTCAAAACTAAATTTTTTTATACAGAACTCACTTAAAACACATAAAAGTGACTTCCAGGTGAGCTACTTATTTTTGTACATGCATTTACATCACACCACAATGTATGTATAGTTTAAAATACTTCTGTTTACTGACGAGTTACTAAATTGTGAAGTCTGGACAAGTAGGAGTCAAAGACCTGTTACCTCAGCTCTCAGACATCTACATTTATTTTAGCATTAGCTTGGTGATACGTGGTTATGGTAACAAACTCCTTTGTGCTTTGTGTGTTGTAAAAAGATGGCACATAAGTAACATTTATTTCCTATATTTAAAAAGTGAATTCGAGTTGATTTTCCTTAACTTTGTTAATCTGTAAAACATAACAACTCTAAAATGATTTCCCTTTTTTTAATGAAGATTTTCAGGAAACCCTACTCATAAAGGAAATGTTGATCATAGTAATACTGCTGTTACTTCAGGAAGTTGACCTTTTCCTTTTAATCGTATCCTCATTAGCCCCTCCAAAAAACCCTTCATAAATTTAGATTGACATTTTAAGTGAGTCATAGTGGAGTGTGTGACATTGTAGAGCCATCTTTGTCATTGTGAGACTCCATATAATTTTATGTAGTGCATAAATCTTTACTACTAAAACACTGAACAGTTGTTTACTAAGATATTGAAGAAGTCATTTCTGCCATTTCCCCTCCCAGGGTGTTTTTATGTCTGTGGGAGGCTTGATAGTTTATCAAGTGCTACATATATTATTCAGACTTACTCAGAAATTAAAACCCAGCCCAAGGTTTATGTCTACAAATAATACCCACTGTATATAAACTGAAAAATTCTACCAATCAATCTCTCTTTTTTTATATTGTAGTCTAGATTTATGTAGTAAACAACCAAACTATATTTCTCCTCGACTCATATAATTTAATTTAGCTGATTGCAAGTCAGGTAAGTTAGTGTTTTGTTAATAAAATGAGAACGTGTTGACTATAAATGCTAAGATTTGGGTATTCTGTTGGCCACCATAAACATAAAAACTGCCAGAGTGATCTTCCTTTCCTCTCCTTTCCTTAGCTTGGATCTCTCTCCTGACACAGAAGTTTCAGTCCATATTTGATGTCTCTACTTTGATGCCTTGCTCATAGCTCAGACTCAAACTCGCCATTCATGGGTGGTGTCCATCTCTACCACATTGCCTCAGCTGGAAGCCTTCATCCTTCCTTTTTTTCTAGCCCTTCATAATCAGTCAGTTGGAAGAGAAGGCTCCATCTCTGATTTTCATTCCTGACTTTCTGATTTTCATTCCTTTGTTCTCTGATTTAGAAGGCAGTAAAATAAATCCTTTATACAAACTTTCTGTTCAAAATGAATAATAAAAAGTTTTGTCACTAAGATTTGAGTACTATATTAGTCACTTTTCTATTGCTTGGACAAAATAATTTATTCATCTTGCATGAATTAAAGGAGGAAAGGGGATTATTATGGTTTGTGTCCAGTTGTCCCTCCAAAGCCTCATGGAATCATGGGGTGGGGACTTCTTTAGTTTGTGATTAATTCATGATCCACTGGGATTATGGGTGATCCAACACTGGGATTATTGGTTTTAGTACTGCTGGGTTTATGAGTGTGAGTGCTATACCCAGCCTGAGGAGGAGAGTCTGAATGTAATAGAGAGCAGAGAGATAGATTCTCTGCTGCCATTGTTGCTGCTACTCCTCCCTTGGCTCCTCTTGCTCTCTGCCACCACCATGAACTGATGCTCTTTGCACTATGCCACTCTGCCTTGGAGCCAGCTGAGTATGGACTGAAACCTTTAGTAACTGAGCTAAACAAACCTTTCCTTCCTTCATTTTGGGTTTTGGCCATTTGTCCCAGCAATGAGAGAAGAGTAACTGAGACAGGGTGTTTTGACTCTAGGTTTCAGAAATTCAATCCATAGTAAACTCCCTCCATCACTTGTAGGCCCGCTGTGAGGCCTCATCATGGAAGAAAGGCAGGGCAGAAGAAAGCTATTTACTTGGGGCAGCCAAGAAGCAGAAGACAAGAGCAAGAGAGAAAAAGGGGCTCGGGACAGGTTGTACTCTTCAAAGGAAGATACCAGTGTGCTGCTTCAGCCAGACCCTGTGTCCTGGAGATGTGTTCAGCTATGAATCTGTCAAAAAATTAATGAGGCTATTTCCCCAGGCTCTTATCACATTCCCAAAATCCCACCTCTGAACACATGAGCTTTGGAGGGACATTTTTTTTTAATTCAAACAGTAACAGGTACTTTTAATTTACCTTACTGAAATACCCAAGTTCCTAATAATGCCAAATAATGGTTCTCTGGTATTGCAAGCCTATTTTTCCACAAATTTTATATATCAAAAATATAAAAATCTGTTAGAGAAGGATAATGTTTCTTCTGATTAGCATGAGCTGAAATAGAAGCTGTGTCTGGAAAGACAATGAGGCAGAATGGGATTCTTTGTAGGTGATGGTGGGTACTTCCTTCTCAGGGAAATATGGCATATATCCACAGTGGCCTTTCAACTCCATATCACCTGTTCATACAGTCAGAAAGTTCCAATGTTGCCTAGCAACTTATTATTTTGCCCACAGTGATTTGAGAAGATGGATAATTAATAATTGAAGTACAAATTAATAAAATATAAAACAATTCTATGACTTATATACAAATGTGTTTATCACATAATATAAAAAGCTATATACTTCTGTGACATATGACTAAAGAATAGTGGCTTATTTTGCACATACCAGAGTTGCTTGTGGCCCAAAGTAAGTGATGTTCATGTTCTGAGTGATTCCCCATCACAGAGCCTGGACACTGTTTCCCATGATACTGCCATCCTTTACAACATCTCTAGAAATCCTTTTACATTTCCTTCAGAGGCTGTGGCTCATTTTCAATATCTTCAGAATATTTTCAACTGAGAGTGGACTTGATTTGGGGAAGTGGGAGTCACTTATGGCCAGATACAGTAAGTAAAGTGGAGGGTCAGCTCAGAAGTGCCATTTTTGATGACTATGAGTAGTCAGAGTGGTTTTTAGCTTTACTCATAAAATAGCCAGAAATACTATCTCAAAACAGAAAATGAGCTACAATTTTTATCATTTTAGAACCAAATCTGATTGTTCTCATATAATTAGCCTGCCCTGCAATTGATCATGGCTCTCTGGCATCTGAACTGTTCTGCGTGGGTCCCATGGCCCCACTGGGCCTGTCTTTTCTTCCTGCAGTCCTACCATGGAATCTTCCTCTGATCCCTTTCTAGTGTTCATTTTTTAGCAGATATATTTTATCAACTTTTCCTTTTATTTGCCCTTTCCTAAAAGTAGATACTATGATTGTTTGTGAAAATAACTTTAAGTTCTTATAAAGTGTGGCTTTTGGTCTTCAGGGAAGAAATTTCTGCTTTAGTTGACTACCTTTCAAAGATGATGTCAAGAATTTTGTTGAAATGTTAATTTTAAAATTCATTGGACTTTTATGTATTGAGGATATTGTGCTATGCTGATATTTTTGTCTTTGTCTATATAGTTAAAAAATCTGAGTTTAGAAGAACTACAGATGCGGCTAAAAGCACTGGATCCAATGATGGAACGTGAGATAGAAGAACTCCGTCAAAGATACACTGCAAAAAGACAACCCATCCTGGATGCAATGGATGCAAAGAAGAGAAGACAGCAAAACTTTTAAGTCTGATTTCTTCTTTTAATACCTACTGTGGAGACCAAGAAACCACTAAAAATTGAAAAAATAATAGAATTTTTAATCCCTAAGAACTCTGCTTGTAGGCAAAAGTCGAAAACTAATGATGGTATATACCTATATAAATTCCCAAAGGCAAAATTTACAGTTATATCCACTATATTTTCATTTGTAATTGAGAGCAGTAGAAATGTATTCTTTTTCTGCCAGCTGAAAATCATTTTAAAATAACTGTTTAGAAACCTTGAAGATCCAAAGCTATTGTTTAATTGTATAGCACTGATGGGCTTTATGTCACAATATTCTTTATTCCTATCTGGAAGCCTATTTATTTTAATCATTTAGGTGACTTATTTATTTATGCTATTTCACTTTGCTCTGTTTTTTAAAGACAAATTTGGACAGCTTTGGTGAAGGTAGGAATATACTAATAGATAATAATGTTCAGCCAAATTATACTTCAAATAGGGAGCTCTGGGATACATTCCTTGATTTCGAGGATCGTTTTCCAATAGAAGAAAAGCAGTAAGAGCAATAACACCCTAATGGGTTGTACATTTTTTTATATTGGAACAATAATTCCATTTTTACCTTTTGAGATTTTGATTTTTGATATTTGCTACAATAGAATTATATATTTAGATCAAACAGAGCTATAATGTTTAAAACCAAAGAAATCAATGGAATCTGCACCAAAAAAGTGTGATTAAATATTTTATAAGAAATTAAACCTTAATACAAATGTAATTTGTTAATACTGTTTCATACTTCATGTATAGATCTGTTAGCTAAACTGAATCAAACTTACAATTAGCTCATCCAATTTATTTCTGTGAAATTGTGTTCTACTATTACAGGACTTTATGTTGATTTCATTTATTTCCTGAAAAATAGCAAACATCATGTGTCTTAAGGATTAAAAATTGACAAAAATATTTCTACTGGACTGTACAAAACTTAGGGACTGAGAAAAAATACTAAAACCATTAAAAAGTTACTCATTTCTAAGCTGAATGAACTTTTGTATAATTGAACTGGGACCAGTTGTTTCCTAAGCTACATATGGCCATCTTGACAGTGTTTGTTCTTTTATGTATTTAATTACTATGTCGAAGTCATAAAGACAAATAAATTTTACTGTGCCACCCAGCACATTTCATCTCTGTATCTTTTTTTAAAATTCATGATATGTCCACTGTCCGTGAAGTGGCAGCAGAAGTGAACCTCAGTGGCTTTATGAACACAGATCACTCCTCACTTAAGCTCTCATCCCATCCCATATTAGCAGCGTATCCTGCTCCTGTCATCCACATCCCAGGACATGCTGATGTAACATTTTTTGGTGACCACCATCAAGGGACAGGGTCCTGATAGGTCTCACATTCACTGTAGCCAACAATGACCACATGTCAAGCTTGTTCCAACTCCATATCCAGAACTTGTCATGTGGCCTTTCTTCATTTCTAGAGAGCAGGGAAATAACAGCCACACTAGTGGCTGGGGTCACTGGCATCTGCCCCAGAAGGTATGTCTTCCTGGAAATTTTTCTTCCTGATTCAAATGGCATTTGTGCTCAAAGCAGTGCCTTGCAGAAGCATTGATCTCTGATGTATTGAGTCCTTACAAATAACATATTATATAATTCCATATAAATGACTACCTTATTATTAAAGGGCTTACATTACAAATGCCAGAGCTTTATATAATACATTAATAGGTGTTTTTAGTGTTTCAGCTAATCTTTATTGGCGTCCATTTGGAATAGTTGGCTAATTTTGCCCATTTTCCTTCCACATTCCAATACTTTGCTGGTATTATAGAATAAATGACTGATTTTTATACCATTTAAGCAAAACTACCATGTGAAATAGACATAAACTTGTGGAGATTATTTTTTTCAGTTTCCAAACTGGGAATATTGGTGTAGATTAGGTCAGTGAGGTCTGTTAACCACTTTTACTAATTCAATCTGAGAAAAGAGTCTTCCTTGTAATGAATCATGTTCCAGTAATACAATTTTATGCAAATAGACTATATTCTTTTGTTGCATTCATGTCTATTTAAATATATATGTGTATATACACATATTGAAGAGAATCAATAGCAGTAGGTATTTTATTTTAGAGCCACAGGAAAACTCCACATCATTTTAGGATGATATACCTTAAGGTTCTTCTATTTTCCCACTTCCATAAAAAAAAACCTCAAATTGAACCACATAATATAAAAGAAACTGTCTACATAAGCCTTGATTAATTGTGACACTTGAGATTTTTCTAGTTACTTTAATGAGCTTAAGAAGAAAATTTTTATTTTGACTTTGAGAACTTACCAAAAATAGGTGGAGTGCTTCCTCCACACCCCATCCTTTTATAAATACAGCATTGTGAATGTAAGTGAAGCTAATGAGTCAAAGTTTTATCTCACCAAAAGCTAGGGTTATTATGTATATTTTCCTGTAGATGAAAAATTTTTCCTTTGATTTAATGAACTTAGATGACTCATACCTACAGACTTAGATTTACACAGCTTATTTTAGCATAATGCTCAAAATAGGAGTTACTTTAGCCAATATAAATTGAAGAATAAAATGTATTTATTGAAACAAGATTTTAAAATAATGATACTTTGAGGGCACTTGTGTTACTGCACTAAATAACTTACAGACATTACTTGGATGCTTTCATATTTTTTTCTTCTGTTTATTTACTGAATCATACCCCTCAAGCTTAAAATCATGCTCTACTCACAGAGAGTTATGTAGCTTCTCTAACGGATATTATATAATCCATTAATAAGGTGTTTTTAACTTAGTCATAGGAAATCTTTTTAAATTACTGACATGTTAACATTCAATATGAATCTATTTTTGTTTCCTCTTCTATATATTAAAGATTAATGATTAAATCCTGAAAGTACTGATTCTCTAAATAGAACATTTTTTAAAAATTGGAGTTATACTGCTTTGCTAACCTGTTATTAGACATAGACATTTAATTAGATAGTTCATCAAAATCCTATTTTAGAGTTCCAGGTTGGTTTTTTTGGTTTTTTTGTTTTGTTTTTCACAAAATGCTAGGAATGTGGAATTGAATGAGCCATTTTTCTTTGCTATTTGATCAATGTGATGGACCCCTGAAGCTTTACATGCAGGGTAGTCTGACATAACTGAAGAACAACTTGTCTTCCAGAGCCTAGGTCAGCTTCTCTGTGCCCCATGTCCACACAGAACACCTTCAACCTCAGTCAGCCACTTCCTACTTTCTGGAAAAGACTCCCAAGAGGAAAAAACTGCAGAATCATGTCAATTCTTCCACCAGTCTTAGGAGAAAAAATAAATCCCAAATTCCTGCTCTTCTTACAATGCATCCTATCATTAGTAAGATTCCTGCCGCTACTGTCTTCACTTGATTAAGCTGCCTAAATAGAAATTCTAATTTTTACCCTCACGTTTCTGCTCACATAATGTTGCCTACTAAGTTGAGAATAAGCTCTGGCTCCTGATACTCCACACCTGCAGCATGCCTGAGCTGACTTTTATAACCTCATCTGCCATTACTGTTTTATTTCAGACCTTTCTCTGACCAAACTGAACAGCCTCCAATTCTATTATTATTAGTTTATTTATCATGTTTCTGGGTCATAACAGTTCTGAAAGCAGAGAGTATTTATCCATCATGTTTCCCTACAATGCTTGCCAGTATATTAGATATAATTTAGTATTAAAGTTTCATTGAATGCAGTGAACTTAAACAATAAAATTGTCATCATTAATCATACAGATTTTCTCTTGTTAGCATCCTGACACTGTAACAACAACTATAAATCAACTCTTGGGGAAATCGTCTAAGCCATGTACTTTTGATACATTATCATAAAACTTAAGATACATACTCCTTTTAATGAAAAAAACATTGAAAGGAAAAAATTAGATTAAATGAGGTCACATTGCTAGTTACTGCCAGTATGAGCCTTAAACTTCTGTCTCAAATCGTTGCTTTCCCTAGTAGATCACATTGCCTAGTAAACACAGAAGTCTGGCTCTAGCATGTTGGACAGGGTGCTAAGCCTGCGTGCTGATCTCTCAGAAAGAGATAATTACAACTTAGAAGAGGATCATTGTTAGCTGATTTTACCTTTTCCACATTTCGGTGGAACATATACTTTCTGAAATGACAGTCTTTCTACAGAAGGAAAAAAATTATTTACTCAAGCTTCCAAGATGAGTTATACAAAGAGATTTTTTTCCTTATTGTAATACATGCAGAGAGCTTGTGCTTTGAACACTGTGTTTTCTTATAAACTGTATTTTATTCCTTCCCTTGCCATTCTTTTCTTTGATAATGAGTACTTAGAGAAATACTAATCATTGCAGTGGAAGGAATCTGACATCAGAAGTTAAATGAGCTGGATTCAAATCTCAGTTCTTACTTTATGCTTCGTTGTCCTGGACAAATATAACCATTTGGCCATTCTGTTCCAATTTCTTTATCTGTAATAAGGCCACAATAAAAACTCAATACATTAAATTTTGAACAAAGTTCCTGGTGTAAGATGTATTAGCTTTAAAAATCAACTTACTAAGCTTTTCAAAATAAAAAGACTAGAGTTCTAGTTTTCTAGTAGACTAGCCAGTGTCTGCTGGTGTTTAGACCAAACCACTAATTGTCTTTTATGGGTTTTTTTGTTTTGTTTTTTTAGGGAATGGTCTACAGGGTATTCAAGGTCTCACTGCTAGATCGAACTTGTAGTGATTTGCCTGTTTATAACCTCCCAAGACCTGGGATTACAGGCACATGCCGCCACGCCCAGTCTCAATTGCCATCTCAGGGTAACGGGGGGGGGGGGCGTGCCATCCCACAAGCCCTGGGCCCCTGTACCTGCTTGCAGGCCCTTTAATCTACTGAGCTATTTGGCTGTGCCTTTGTCTTTTACATTTTTATAGGATTTTCCAAAGAGAACTATAATCAGTGAAGCAGAAGTTAAATAAGATCTAGAGACTAGAGCTCTCAGCTTTTAAATTTTCTTCGTAGTGTTCCAGTATCTGCACACTCTGCTGGGGGGACAGGACAGTTTTTCAGCTGTACATTTCTCAGCCTTTTCATTTGTTCCATATCAGCTTTCTTTCTTATTTAAAAAGAAAATATTCTTGGCAAAAATATTTAAATCAATAGACGTAATAGCACAGAAGACTTTGATGTTAAGAAAAAAAAAAGGTACACTGAGGAATCTGAAGTGTAGAACTGTTTCATTATTAATGAAGCAATGTGCAAATTCATGAATTCACTCTCTGTTGACCTTTCAGAAAGAATAGAGAAGTTTATTTTTAAAGCAAACCAACTCATGACCATAAATCAGTTTACGTGTTTCTAATGTGGACTTTGAAAATTATTCTTGATACCATAAAGCCTGATATTAAGGGACTACTGAACCCAAGCCTTTAAGAAACTTGCAGCAAGGCTTTTTGATTTTTGAGTACAAATTAATTGCTTTAACAAATGGTGATTTGGGAATACAATTTGAATTTGAATGTGGTAGGCAGTCAGAAGTCCAAGCAATTGTTTTTGAAGGCATTAACATAAAATCGTTTTGATTTCACAGAAATCTAATAGGTTACTAGTTTTTTATTCACTTTTATTTATTCATTTCAAAGTAAATGTGACAAACACGTAAGGCCTTTGGAACAATACCTGGCACCCAGAGAGCCCCAGTAACTTCTACTTCCTTTACTCATCAACAAATATCCTTTACTAAAACAAACATCCCAACTGTGTCAGCTGCTACACTGGTGGGTACAGAATCAGTGAGAACATAGCTCTTGCTCGACAGTGGACATTTACAGCCTGGAGCCAGGCTTGGAGACCGAGTGTGCTCATTGCAGTGCAGGGACCTGAAGAGAGGCAGTTCCTCCTGTGGCAGTAGGAAATGAGGAATGCTTCACTGAAGATAGCACAACCTGGGTCTTGAGGCTGGAGAAGACAAGGAAGGAAGAAAGTATCTGGGGAGGACAGCAAATACAGAAAGACATGGAAGTAAGAAAGAATATACTGGTGGGGGACAGAGAAGGGGAGGGGAAGGAAA